>JBCAUA010077618.1:0-10849 GCA_038406235.1 Peronia verruculata
TCTCTCTCTCTCTCTCTCTCTCTCTCTCTCTCTCTCTCTCTCTCTCTCTCTCTCTCTCTCTGCCTCTAGGTATAATTATATTATGATAATTTTTGTAGTAGAGACATTTTCTTTCTCTCACATCACCAGACCTGAATGACACTAGATCATATGCCCATGTTGAAATCAGCAATTGCTGTTACCAAGAGGATTACAATAAAAGTTGGCAATACCGTCTATTCCACCATTTTGATAGGCAGTTTTGCTGTATTTTGACTGTGCCTCATCTATAAATAAAATGTGCGGTAGACATTTTTGCAGTCATAGGAACATTCTAAAATTATAAACTGGTACACAAAAGTAATGATAACTCTTTCTTAAAACACATACACACCCAAAACAAGAAAATAACGAAAATCAACATTTTGACTCAAAATGGGAGATCGTTTCGCAGATTATCTGCCCTTTCCAAAAGAGGGGTTTATGTAAAAGGAGATCATTTTGACCAGATTTTTACTTCCCTTTGCCAGATGAAAGATGTATTGTGCAAACAGTGTGAAGAGGAAAAAAATCCATTTACTGCTTCCCATTCGAACTACTAATCGCCAGAATTTAAAAAAAAAAAATGTGATAAAATTGTAACAATAAGAAGAACATTTCCTTTACATCATAATTTTGTTTTGTTTTTTGTTTTTTTATTTTTTGATTTTTGAAGTTTTCATGCTGTATGTTTCAAGCAAAGGGCGCAAAAGTGATTTTTTTTCCTCTTTACACTGCTTGTGCAACCCCTCTTTTGTCTGGTAAAGGAAGTAATAGGATTGAGCACAACGATCTCCTATTAGGAATTCAAAAGGAAAAGAGAATAGAAATATACCAGTATGTATAATCAATAATGTTTCCAAATGTCTCTTATCTAATCTAATTCAAAGTTTTCCTTTATAAATGATAATATAAGAGTTATAAAATACTATAATTTTTATTTTCATTTATTCATTCATTATCCTCGAGGGTTCCTCTATGTACACAGCGGACATCCGAGACATTTTTGCTCCGTATCAAAGAAGGCTAGACGTCGGTAAAAGGCTTCGATGTGTGCATGAATACCTTCAACATTTTAAAAGAATAATAATAATAAAATAAAAATTAAAAATCTTTTAACACAGTGAATTAAAGTGATGCTTTCCTAAACCATTTTCAACATAGGAACCTTGATCCGTTAGGTTCTAAACCTAAAACTAGCCAATTTGAGTTGGCAGGTGTTCGATTTCGCTACGTGGTTATTTCCCCTCAGACTAAACCAAACAAATCCGCCATGCCAAGATGGTAGGTACTTAATTTCACCAAGGCGATAAAGCTGCACGCGCAGGAAGGTCAGCACGTGAGTTCTCTTACCTGCAAAGTGACCCCTTATCTCTGGGGTCAGGCGCGTGCAGGCGCCGCTATTGTCAGGAGTTCTCTCCCCCATTTTGCATTATCTCCCCTGGCCAATAAACACGACAGCCTCCCTAGATTTTTATCCCTTCTCTTCTTGACTTACTTAGCGCTCAGAGATGCTATAAAATCAGGACCCTTGGCAGACCTATTGGCGCCATGGTGGAAAAATTAGGCATGTACCTCTTAATGAAAGTGTCGACAGTTCGAATCCTACAGTGAGGTCTACAGTGAGTAGGATTAGAACCTGCTTTTTTTTTTTTTTCTCAGTTGGTTCACTAGTATCACTTCTGGGGCTGGGGCGGCCGGCGTCTATATATTTCGAGTCTCTCGTAGGTACGTTACCCACGTTAAAGAACTCTTGGCAGTACAAAATTGGATGAAAAGCAAACAATCTCCAAAAACGTTTATATTCCAACTCCAATGCACATGTTTTTCATGACCAAACTTAGGGCCGAAATAATCCAACTCTTGCGACTTAGCAGAACATAACAGCAGAAAGTTAGTGCTTATTCGACCAGTGTTTGGCGACATTCTTTGACGTCTTTATCCAGAGTGATGAAAGGGTAGGCCTAAGAGTTTTTTTTTTTTTTTAACCTTTCAAAGTCTATAGTCTTTTATTATGCCTGTAGTCTTCCAATCCACATGAACGTAGGATTATCTAGGCTTGAGGTGCGTGCTCAATCTTGAGTAAAAATTTGAACTTTGGAGACTTTGCTTGGACAAGGACTTCTACCCAGACTTTTCATACGATTTTTAACTGTCTAGTGTTCTTTAACATGCATAATGGACCTAAAACATCTCCGGAATATATTCACACTTATCCAAGAAAACTAGGTGTCGGGCCTCCCTATCAAAGAAGTCAATGGACCGTCAAATTACTGACAGAAAATGCAGGTTCTAATCTTCTAATCTTTCTCATCCCCCCGATACTATTCAAATGTCGAACCAGTGACGTAAGAGTTTCGCCGAGGAGTAGCCGTTTAACCACCTCGGCCGCCCGATCCCCAGGGCCCTATAGTCTATTTCTCTCCTATATAAGGGCCCAGAGGGCTACTACAGTCCAGTTAGTCAAGAGAATAGTTGAACTATCTCGATCACATAACATAGTGTTATGTTATTTTTTTTACCACGGTTGTGGACAGCTGAGATAACCACCACTACAGGAGGTTGAAAAGCTTATAAAAACCATAACCATACAGCCCAACAGTTTTGTAAATTCCGTCACAGATCTCGCAGTTGTTTTCATTGGGTGGCTATGGCAAAAATATGGCGATGGTTCTAGAAAGTTCACTGGTTTCTTTCTCTATTGTAGCCAGTGAACGGCGCTCAAACCATCCTGCCAGAAACGAAAAAGCTTGCCTGAAATGAGGAACAAAAAAAAAAAAAAGCTTGCGTAATACAATATTATATCTTGTTCTTTTATGTCCAAAAACTGTTGACAGATTCTAAATATTTTGTTCTCCAAATATACAAGATGATTGACTATTCTTCATCGACCTGTCGCTTTAAACAGTACTCACTTAAACAAAAAAGGGAGTATTTCTCATTAGTTAATTTATGTATGTGATCATTTGCTCTGTTGTTTCTGTAATACTTCAGTATGTCTCCTGAGGCTCTCATTTCGAATCTGTCAGAAGAACTGGACATCGTATTCCCTGTAACATGTAACGACTCAGGCACTCTAGACATAATCAGCATATTTTTTTTTTTTTTTTAAATTGTTGTTTCTATTTCATCTTTGTGAGTGTAAAAAAAAAATCGAACGTCTTATCATCAGAACCTCTCTGTCGCAGAAATTCTGTACTTTGACTTAGGCTACTGGCCATGTCTAGTCTTCTGTATTTTGAGTATGACCAAAGCCACCGATTTCATTGTTGAAAAAAAAAAAATGAAAAAAAAAAAATGTAGATCTTTTTAGTGGTCATAAGCCCTGAGATTTGTGGGGATTAGAAAGGCATGAAAGACTGTTCTTATCTATTTCCTTTCCTATTTCAACCGAAAACTGCATCCTGTAAACAGATCTTTTTAAAGTTCTGAAAACTGGACCGTGGCATCTTTCTAGAGTCTTCTAAAGAAACTAAAATCTTTATATGAACTTTTTTTTTAGTTTTTATTTATTAATTTCTTTTATTTATTTATTTATTTATTATTTATTTATTTATTTATTTATTTATTTATTTATTTATTTATTTATTTATTTATTTATTTATTGTGTTGTTGTTAAACTCAAATTTTCTTTAGTGTTGTGAAAGCTCTTTGAGAAATATCGCTGTATGATAATTTGATTAAAATTCTAAAAATTAAAATATTAGTTAAGGTGATAAAAAGATGACCCAAAACTTTGTTTTAAAAAAAAAAACACAAAAAAACTTTGTAAGTCGTGAGTCAACAGGTGAATCTTGCAGTCCATGTCTGTCTTAATAATGTCTAGATCTATATTTGGCCTGTTCCTATCTTTTATTCAGATTTCACTTCTCGATTGAGAAGAGAGAATTGCTTTATGATAAGAGATAAAAATATCTGATCCTCATTCTGCAGCCAACTCGTGGGCTTTGAGTAGGAAACAGAACGTGAAATTGAGGAGCTGCTAGATGATTCTGCAATCTCATGAACTCTTAGGGATGATAACACGGATGCCATAATCCGCTTGGTCGCAGAATGCAGCATGAAATTGATGCACATTTAATGAGATATGCTATCTTCACCCCACCCTTTTAACTCTCCTCCCTCCCCCCCCCCCCTGCTATTGTTGAGGCAGTAGAATCTTCCTTTTTAGAATAATTTGTCAACAAGCATGAAATATACAATAATTAATACTCAAAGCACATTCATTAGGCTCTTTTTACGTGTCAATGAGTACCGTTAATGCATAGCACTGGAGGGATACATTTTTTCCCTCCTATGCCGTCTCTGTTATTCACGTTCGCGTTAATGAAAGTTTAATTTACCATTTCCCAGAGCAAGATCGGGCGAATAGTGCCATTTTTCCGAAATTGTTTGCGCATGTGAGCATTTGTCATGCGTGAAATTCGTGCATTTCCTGGTGTGAGTAGAGCGCTTCATCTGGATCTGCCATGCCTTTAGCTTAGGTGATGCACAGAATTTATTTTATTCCTTGCCTGTTCTGGCCCTCCGGCGAAAATAAATGATTACTATTGAAACAACAAAAAACGCACTGGACAGAAATAAAAAAAAAAAAAAAGATGTACATCATTTATGGACGTTCCAGAGTGGAAATGGAAGGCCAGCCTGACAGCATTGTGTTAAAGAGAAAATAACTCAATTTTCCGTTTCATTTGGTACAATTGATGTGGTTTTTCGCATTTTGATCGGCTGCCTATGTGGACTTCTGAAGGTCGTAGGCCTACTGCTCAGTGACCTTGTAAATATTTTGTCTTCTCAAATTTGACAATAGTAAGTGTTTAAGCCATATGCAACGTGGAAAAGAACGAAGCGTCTAAGAACTGTCCTATTATATGATCAACGTTACGCTCATATTTAGTTTTGAAAAAAAAAAAATCGTTTTAGATATAACAGAGCAAAATGCAAATAGTTTTCAAGCTTGAATGATAACCATAGAAACGATTTTTATAGAGGAATGTTGATTCTTTTCTACTCTCGAATAGAAACGGTAACATAACTCTGTGGGCAATGAAGTTCCAAAGTGCAGGTCGTCCGTTTACAACATCCACAAAATAATACTGACATACCGATAACCGATTGCAACAGTCGCATCTCGTGAAATTCTAAATTAAGGCTACGTTATATTTTTGTCTTAAAATTTCTTTTGGAAACCTTCTTCTATCATGCCTTATCTTTTGCGAGTTTACTGGCGAGAAACTATCGTAATTATGTAAAGCGATGATGCAAGAGGGTTTTCGAGAAGTATTTAAAATAGGACGAGGCTATTGCCACTAGGTGGTCAAAATAGACCCTGTAGTGTGGTCTATTGCTACCAGTATCTCACACTTACCCTAACCCTAACTTTATCCCTAACCCTAATCTTAGCCCTAACTCTAACCCTACCCTAACCCTAACTCTAATCCTAACCCTAATCCTAAATCATACCCGAACAATGGATCTGAACTAAACCTAAAGCCACCTGGCCTGTAATAGAATTTCTCCCTTCTAAAGTCTAGAATCTAAATCTAGAGTGTACAAGTTCTAATTCAATGTCCCGAATAAATCAAACGCTGTAATTTGATTGGTCAAAGAGGAAAACCTGGTCGCAGTAGAATAGACCATTGAGGCTGTGTTGACCACCTGGTCGCAATAGTCAGTGCATTAAAATATTTTAGGACAAAAATCTAACTCGACCTAATTTTTGACATTCACTGTTTGCCACTGTTACCGTCGTCTATAAGTTATTGTCCTGATCGGTGATTTTAACTCTGATGATCTCTTTAGGACAAATCTTCCTAATGAATTGTTGTCTTCCAGGTCATGCATTGTCAATCCCCCCCTCCCCCAACCCCTTCCCCCAAAAATCGTTGGATTAAACTGACATAGCTTATAGCCACATTTCTTTGAAAGAAAAAGAAATAAAGAACTGTTTAGGAGAAAGCCCCTCCACCCCTCCCCCCTTTCTCCTCTCCCCCGGGCCCTGTTTTGTTTCCGCCCCCTGGGGCTGCTAACCATTAAATCAAACATCTTTATCACTTTCTTTTGGCTACTCCACCGTTGTTTATGTTTACCAAAATACCTGCAACAGCTTACACACCCTGCCAAAGCCTAGAGCGATGTTAAGCCTGCAACTGACATGACCTTAAACAATGAATTCTTGTTTAGTCTGTTGTTTGATTTCCATGTTGAATATTCTCTTCAGAGGAAAGGAAATGCATAGCAGGCCCTTCGACATAATATGAAGCAGATGAGAAAAACCCATATGTTTGCAATCACTTCTTATGGGTGAGGAGAGGAAACGCAAATGGAATTAAGTGATTAGAAATTCGAGTTTTCAGAAAACTGTTGTTTTTATTGCATCACCTGTGTTGTAGAACCTATGAAAGCAGACTTTTGGCGTACTTTTCTTTTCAGGATATTGAAAGAATATGCACTATAAGAGTAGTCTTTTAGCACAAAGCGAGAACCATAACAGATTTTGAGAGAGAGAGAGAGAGAGAGAGAGAGATGACTTAATAAGGCAGATTTCACTCCTTAGATGATAACAAAATATTTTTGAGTTGATGCCAGTAGTCTTATTATGATATTGTTATTCATGGCGCTTGGTTTGTTCCTTTATAATCTGCATAATAAATTATTATCTTCATTATCAGTATACGCGTACATGGAGCGTCAGCATCAAAATTATAACAATTATCATTACCTTAGCGATAATATCAGCAGACCAATTATCATCTTCTGATAGTCTAGCTGGGAAAAAAAATATTTAGTTTGTTGTTGTTTTTGTTGTTGTTGTTGTTAATCACTGTTGACAAAGGGGACATTTATCTTGTAAAAACGTGATGTGTTAAGCACCAGAACAAACAAGTCAGATCTGACTGGAGTTATTTTGCCTGCTATCTCTTCGACGCCATTCCATTCTCATTAAGACAATAGAGAACGACAACCGGGCTCTCGATGACTGCCTCCTCTCCAAAAAAAAAAAAAAAGTAACAACCAATAGAAATCCCTTTAAAAAAAAAAAAAGACTCAATAAAAAAAAAAAAAGACTCAATGAAGTATAGCTATCACAAATAGCACGGGAAAAAGATAAGCGTGTGTAACTAGATCATGCCACATTGCATGTAAAGCAACAATAAAACCACAATCTCTATCTAGAGTTTAGAATTTAGATTAATCCAATCGGCCTTGGGTTTACGTGTCTTCCCCAGTCAATGGAATCTGATAGTGATTCTGAATGTTACATTTTCATAGCGAAGAATAGATAGGACCTAACACAGATATCGCAGAGATTATGTCAGGTGGACCTAGTGAAGTTAAATCTGGAACAGTTCGACATGCGTTCGCGTGCACAAGCCCCTCACGCATCATTGCCTGTGCTTTTTTTTTTCTCTCTCTCTCTTTGATCCATGGACCGCCCGGCCTCTCTCTGTTGTGAGAGCTATCATTCCATTATATATCATGGGGTGCATGAGAGCTGTTTTTACTGTCCTTAGTTCGTTTCTTTGTTTTATCTTCGCAACAGACCATGTAGCTCTCCTCTTTTCACTAATTGTGAATGTTATCTAGTTAGCTTTTGTGATGAGAATGACAAGTTTGTGTGTGTGTGTGTGTGTGTGTGTGTGTGTGTGTGTGTGTGTGTGTGTGAATTTTTTTTTTTTTTTTTCCCCCCCACCCCCCTCCCGTTGCTCCAGGAAGCCTCCGTGAGCTACAGATATTGAAAGCAAAGTATGTTCAACAATATACCTATTTCCCATGCAAAGAAAAGATAAAATCCTTAACAGCCACTCCAAAAGAAGGTTTAACACGACGTTCTTGACAGAGCTCCACAACACTGCAGTCTCGAGCTTGTTAACGCTAAATATTGTCATAATATTTATTGCTATCTAATTCGAGACAAGGGCTCAGTTTGATGCCATCCATTTGTACAACTCGGCTACTTAATCACATTACATCTAGTTCCCGTCTGAATGAACAATTGCTAATGTCGCATTTTCTTTGACGTTATTCTGTAGTTAAATCAGAGAATAAGACAGGTGCCGTGGCTTAGCTGTTGAGCAGAAACCGCTATAATTGTCACTACACAAATTATTTTATTGGTACAAGAAGAGACTGATGTTCAGCGTGTTCATTGCGATAACCAGACAGTTTACATGTTGTTATCATGTCAGTTTATTAACATGAGAGACTGAGAGACAGTTCGGCTTATCTTTTATTGTTTCTTCAAAGGCGGTGGTCTGATCAGGAAACTTCCATGCTCTTTCCCTGTGCTTGATGCCGCACTCCTGAGACAATTAACGTGTTCCTAAGCGGTGAAATTGATGTTGATTACTTGTGGGTAAACCGTGTGGTGGGACCGCTGGGAGAAAAACTGAGGGTCGCTGCGGGTGGAACGTCCTTATGTGGGTGGAACGTCCTTTTGAGACCAGCGTTTGCCGAGAAGAAAATATGGAAATACGAGAAGTGTGGCAATATTATGTCTCCCAAATTAAAATATGGCCTTGGCCTATATTTACGTCGCTGCCACTGTGGGGGGAGGGGGGGGGGGGAAGAAATTAATTGAACTTTGAAAAAACAAAAACTGACATAGTAGAACGAGGGCTTTTATTTTATTTTCCGAGGTTAACATTTCCTGTATAAGTAGATTGTAGGCTACGTATGGGTGATTTATCGGGGTGGTTTAAAAAAAAACAAAAAAACTGTTAGTAACATTTTGCCTTTTTTTTTTTTTCCACTCCAGAAATAAATTTGATAACCAATTAAAAACTCTTTGATCTCAGCACCTGCTTGCAATTTTAGTCTCCACTGTCAGTAAAGGCTATGACGGCGACAGGATAAACGTACAATAAAAGCAGCAGTGAAAGTGGAAGTTTAGACACAATTCCATTGAAAAGTACTGGTAGCCATGGTGTTAGGGTGTATAACAAAATGGTTGACAACGCAGTGTTAAGCTACTTGGAACTGTCAGCTTTACACGTAATGGAATGACAGAACACTTGTAACATGACAGGGCGATTTATGCATTTAATTATGGCCTCAAACCCAGAGGTTTCCGTGACAGTTTTGCACCACATTGGCCATGCGGTAGCTCTGACATTTTCAAAAGATTCGATTGCCTGATTTGGTCAGCGCCCCATCATTAATTAAATACTCATTAGAACTGTGAGGTTGCCTGGAACAAGGAAGAGTTCTAAAAGGAGAAGAGAAAGAGACAGGGAATGGAAAAGGGGAGGGGGGGTTGGGCAGGGATAAAAGGAAAGAGAAAGGGAGAATAGAAGAATGGTAGATTAAGGAACATTTTTTCAGCTTGCTACTAATTACGTAAAGGCAACTTATCATGTGTAAAGAGAGCAAAGGAAACGCTGTGTCCGAATTTCCTTCTGATTAAAGATTGACTAAATCGCTGTCTTTTTGTGTGGTTATTGTATTTTTATTACGAGCTTTTTTATTATTATTATTGTTACTGCATTTCGTTTTGTTTTTGTTTTTGCCGTTGTTGAAATCTTTAATTTACTCCTGAAAACTTTTGGATCAACTTGGATAAAAATAGCAGTAGCAGAAAACAACAACAACAACAACAACAAAACTTAAGCAATTTATGTCGGATGAAGAGATATAAAATTTACTTACGATCGATCACCGAATTGAATATCTTATTGCTTGTTGGTTTGTCGTGTTTTGCTAGTTCTCCGTTTGTCTTCATTGTTTTTGCGTATTATTATCTTGATAATAACGTGTAGACCTTGTATGAGAGCAGTGTCAGTGCTTGCGTTAGGCTAAGCTTGCTCACTCAATCATTCCCTCCGCCCAGTTTCCTCAGACTGAAGGTAAATTTAATCTGTGCTCTCTCCAAGCCAGCAGACTCCCTAACGGGATGAAAGCTGTTGAGTGCTACAATCTAACAGCTGTTTGTTTAACATCAACCAGTTCATAGCATTAGCACAGTTTCAGAATTCAATCTTCTACCGGTCTCTCTCTTTCCCTCGTTCCATCTCTCTCTCTTCTCTTTCTCGTTCTCTCTCTCTCTCTCTCCACCCACATCCCAAATTCCACAAGGTCATTTTTTTTTTTTACATATAAAATCAGTGCTTATCGATCTCGATTCTGTCGTGGTGTCAATGTTTATACGGCATAGTTCAACGAGTAAGGACTAACACGCTGCTAAGGACTGACAATGTGAAGTTTGTCACTTAAGTCTGAAAAAACTACAAAACACAATCAATAGTCCTGAGGGTGGGGTGAGGGGAGAGGAGAGGAGATGAAAAAAAAATACAAAAACACAGTCTACAATCGAGGGGGGGGGGGGGGGGGATAGGACAAGATTGAATTCATCCAGTCTTTCTGAAACCTATTATTGTCGTTAGTTTGCCGTGGTTTTCGAGCACAACTTTCCGGAGCTGTAAGATGGCAACCCTCTCCCGAAAAACAGCATAAATATAAGGCAGATGAACGCCAAATGATGTTTGCATGATTAATATCGTTGGGTAGGCATTAAGTGTTTTGCAGCGCGACTAATACTATCTTTGCAAATATTGAATATTGATGCCACAATCATCTCTCTCTCTCTCTCTCTCTCTCTTTCTCTCTCTTCTCTCTCACTCTCTCTCTCCCTCTTTGTGCTCTCGCTGTTAAAAAAAAAAAAAAGAATAGATAAGCAATAACTCTACTGTGATCCTATTAGACTTACTTTCAACATCCACTTCAATCGCTCCAAGCAGTTTTAGGTGGTATTTTGTCAGCGGTTTCTTTTTTTCTTTTCTCTCTCTCTCTCTCTCTCTCTCTCTCTCTCTCTCTCTCTCTCTCTCTCTCTCTC
>JBCAUA010077640.1:0-10849 GCA_038406235.1 Peronia verruculata
GGTAGGTAGGTAGGTAGGTAGGTAGGTAGGTAGGTAGGTAGGTAGGTAGGTAGGTAGGTAGGTAGGTAGGTAGATCGGTCAATCGGTCCGTTCGTCAGTAGATAGGTGGGTAGGTGGCTAGGCAGGCAGGAGGATGGGTGGATGAGTTGGTGGGTCCGCGTAAACGTACATAATTTATATATACATACACGCACATGCAAATACACACACACAGAAACATACATACAAAGACATTCACATTTTTATAAATAAAAAGAAATGAACATAGATAAATGACTATAAAGAGGAGAGAGAGAAAGAAAGAGAGAGAGAGAGACAGAGAAGAAAGAAAGCTAGCATCTGACTGATAGGCTTCCGACATTGGAGGAAAAACAAAACGAAAGAAAGCCAGGACTGGTAGAAAAGTCACTGGAAAAAAAAATAACAACATGGATATGTCAAAGGGAGAGTGTGAATGTATATGTGCACGCATGAGTTTGTGTTTATGTATGTGTGTTTAGGTCTATATGCAAAATATGTGTAGGAGCATAATGCTTGTGTGTAGAGCAAGCTCGTACCGCCAGAGTGCAGAGGAACTTCATTGTGCAATTCTCGGCATATTGTGCAGCTTCAAGTGGTTTTCACGAGGGAACACCTGATAAACATCGCTCCTTTGTTTTTATTGAGAAATAATTGCTCCTCTTTTTTCCCCCTTTCAATTGTTCTTCAATTTAGCTTTTTTTCCTCTTTTTTTTTTTTCACTTAACAGCAAACTGTTTTCTTTTATCTTTTTACTTTTGTTTTTTCAAGGTCTGAAATGAGAACGAATTCTTTTACAAGGAACATGCGGAGTTTTCTTTTCCTTCTTCTTCTTCTTTTTTTTTTTTTGTCTTTTTTTTTTGGGGGGTCTTTCCTTTCTCTCTTTCCTCTTCTCCTTCGCTCGTTCTCTCTCTGCTTTGACTTTCCTTGCCTTCTACTCTCTTTCTCATTTCTTCCTGCTGTAGATTGTTTCTCTTCTCTCTCTCTCTCTCTCTCACTCTCACTTCTCTCTTTTCTCTCTCTTTCATTGTATCTCAATCTCTGTCTCTTTCTCTTTTACACCCATCATCTCGCGAGCTCAGTTCTTTGATGCCCTATCTCCATTTTGGCCCTTTGGAGATATAATATATGTCATGTGAAAAAGGGATAGTAAATCTACCATATACTGTAGTCATTCACCTATCACTTGCCCAAACAGGTGTATTTTGAAAATCATTTTGTATTTCGTATGTATAAAAACAGTTGCTGAATATGAACCATCAATTTTCTCAGAATATGAAAAATGGAGATAGTGCAACAAAGAACTGAGCTCATGATCTCTTCTTTCTTGTCTCCTTTTTCTCCCTCCCCTCCTTTACTCTCTCTCTCTCTTTCTCTCCCTCTTTCTCTCTCTCTCTCTCTCTCTCTCTCATTGCACCTCGATCTTTGTTGGTGCTTTGGTGCTTTGTCTTCCTCCCTCATGCTCTTCCACTCGCTTGTCTTTCTCAAATTCACCTCCCTCCCTCTAATTCTCTCTCTCTCTCTCATGCATAAGAGTAGCAATTTGTGTGTGTGTGTGTTTGTTTGTTTGTTTGTTGTTTTGTTTTGTTTTAGTGAGCGGCCTCTCCCTTGTGTTTCTTCGCGCATCTCCTCCGAAATATGTACGCAAACTATGTCAGAAAGAAAAGATTTCAATGAATGCATGCCAACATTTTCGAGGGCCAACTAATGGCAGAGATAAGAATAATATGACAGACATTTACAATGCATTTCGTTTATCTTCTTGTCCCTGAGCGTAGTCAGACACGAACATAAAGAAGTAATTAGCTAAATGAACCGGTGAACAATGGCCAAAAAACAAAAAAACAAAAAAAGTGAATGGAATATGTAAATGTAAGAAATAGTAAGTAAATGGCTGAAAAAAAAAATCATGCATGATTAGATGGATGAAGGGATGAATAAAACAAATGAATGAATGTGCCAAATTTCAAATGAATAAATAGGTAAAGGGATGAATAAATGAATACACAGATTAAATGAAGAAGTATGTGAATGAAAATCTAATTCCCAAGCTGAACGTAAACAGATTACATCATTTTTATGTTTACGGTCAAGAATCTTGTTAACACACGTTAACTTTTTATGGACACATATGCCCGTAGTTATCATAAACTACTAGTTTTTGCAGCAGAATCACATTCACATTTTTCTTTAAGAATTTCGCCAAATGCCAACGCCCTCCTATTCACGACAGCCCCGTCTTTCATTCATTCATTCATTTCTCTCTTTCTTTCTTTCTTTCGTTCTTTCTTTCTTTCTTTCTTTCTTTCTTTTTTTATTCTTTCTTTCTTTCTTTCCTTTCTTTCTTTCTTTCTTGTCTCTGTCTTTTCTCTTTCTTTTTTTCTTCCATCCTCTCCTTCCTTTCTTTATCTCTGTCTTTCTTTTTTTCTTCCATCCTCTCCTTTCTTTCTTTATCTCTGTCTTTCGTTCTGTTTGTCTCTTTCTATCTTTCTATTTTCTGTCTTTTGTCTTTCTTTCTTTCCTTCTTTCTTTTTTCTTTCGTCTGTGTTTCTCTCCTTTTTTTTTTTTTTTTGTTCTTTATTTTTGGTTTATTTTTTTTCACTTTTACATACTTCTTTCTCTCTTCCTTTTTGTCCCTCTTTGTTCTTTTTTTTTTCGGTCTTTATCTTTTTAGTCTTTTCTCTTCTTTCTTTCTTTCTTTCTTCCCTCAATTATTCTTTCTGTCTTCGTCTCGGCCTTTTTGTCTTCCTTCCTGTCTTTTTTATCTTTCTCAATGTTTCCTTAGTTTTTTTTTTTTCTTCTTTTTTATCTTTTTTGTTGTTTTTCTTAAGTATAACGTCTCCATCTTTGTATAACCATTTAGTTAATATCGTTGTTGTTATGGCCATTATTTTATGGTTATTTCTGCTGAATATTTATGTTATATAACATATCTGTTGGTTACTATTGCTGTCGGTGATGCCAAGATTGTTGTTGGTGTTACTAATGTTGTTGTGGTTCTAATTTTTCTTGTAGCAACTTCTTTCCTTCTTCACCTTTTTTTTTTTTTCATGTTCATCAACACCATCATCGTCGTCATCATCTTCTTCTCCTTCTTCCTCCTCGTCCTCTTCTTCTTCTTTTTTTTCTTTTGTGTATTTTGTCCTGGACTTAGTTTCCCATTATTAGGTCATTCTCTTGGGCTGTTTGTCTCCCCCCCCCCCCCTCCGCCCACTTTCCTTCTCTCTTCGCTCTTTTCTCATTTAATCGAGCACCACCTACAAAAAAAAGGAGAGAGAAAATAAGAAAAGCGCCCTCAAAGATATAACATCTTGTCCTCCCTTGACAGAATTTGTTGTACACAGGCGTACCTAAATGATGTTATCATGACATGGACTAGGGCTCCCATTACGTTCACATCAAGCCATTACCTGCTGAGTTCTTAGCATAAATTGGGCCCAAGAGATCGATGAGAATTCCGGGCTTCGACTTCTCTGTCAGGTCCATAGCCCAGAAAAGTTCAAATGTTACACAAAGATATAACTTTATACAAGTATTATTTGACAACAGTTTTCTTCCAATAACGTTATTTTGCTTTACAATGGTGACATCTTTTTTAGGAATTTTTTTTTTTTTCATTTATTGTACATGTTATGTGAAATTTGTTTTACATTCAGTGTGAAATTGGATTCATACTGAACAAAGAAAAAATAGATATGCCAAGAAAGCTGGGAAGCTAAATAAAATGCGTGAGAAATTTGAACCCGTAAACAATGCAAATTGAGGGCCTCGCTTAGAAGACAGTATTCTGTATGACTAAACTGTGTCGACGCACAAAAACCATGCAGAAAAAAACATGAATTTACAAACTAAGAATCCGAGTTGGCATTCCACAGAATAGATCTCATCTGTCTATAAAATGCCCCATTGGAAATGCAGAATGACACAATTGTATCAAAAACTGAAACCTTGAAAGTATCCAGCTCAGTCTGACTATTGGCATTCCTGACACTTCAAGGGTATGTATCATTCAGCTACAAAGCAATCGACCTTTATTTCAAAGACATTTGCTATGCATACATCTACTTGACATTGTCTGAAATCCCAAACCTTAAACAGGAGGAGGCTTCAATTTCAAGTACATGTTCGTCGGAATACTTGACAAATAAAAATACAGTGACCTCATTTCCAAGGTCATGTTCCATGGACTATAACATATATGAAAATGAAACATGTTAAGCAAGGACATTAAACTCAGGGTTTACGTTCCCTTACAAACCTGTACCCATGTTCTCTGACAAAACGCTCTTGTCAATGCAGTTTAATTTTTCTCCCACGTATTCGAAGTTAAGTTAAGACTTAGACTTCGAGACTCTTTTTGTCCAGTGACGCATGAGACAACCATGGGCGACCGGTACGATCTACCCTCAGTCAGCACAGGCAGATTATTCCATTTCATAGCAAGATGTAGGTACATGTATTTCATGACTCTCTGTAATACAGATTTCCAGAATACTTATAGATGAGGTGTTGAAACACTCCTTGCTCTAAACCCACATTATTTTCTTGATGTGTTGTGTTAAAATTGATGTTGTTTGTAAGATTCTTCCGTCTTGCCAACGTTGAGAAGTCAGGCAGATCATTTACTCATATGGGTTATCATGTGCAGTTGTTGAGGTCAGTGAATTGCTGAGGCACAAAGTCGCTCACAGACACTACACGGGATGGAGACAGGGCCGGACTGGCTACTCGGGAGGTTGGGAGTTTCCCGATGGGCCGGTGCGTCAGAGGGCCGGAGGGCCGATAGATCTGTGGGCCGGTAGGGACTTCTATGTCCCAGGTGGGCCGGTTAAATTGGCAAACTCCCGGGCCGATTTTTCGAGCTAGTCCGGCCCTGGATGGAGACCTGCAGGGATAAGCTTCATTCATGTTTTCCTAGTTTGCGATTGTTCTGTTGTGCTAGATTGTCCCTTTACTCTGAGTACATGGTGATTAAAAGTGATGTTGCAAATTTAAACCTTAATTTTTGCAGACCCGCAGATTTCATGGAGTAGGCGTTTTATCGAAGTACGTTCGTGAAATTGCATCATGTTTTACGGATTTCACCATGGCCTCGTGCATGTTATACCACAACCGCAGCTGACGAGACCGAGTGCAGTGACTTCCATTCACAAAACACGGACAGGTGGAAACAGCTCGTACGATCGGTTCCACACAGGCTGGAGCCAGGCAGAACGGACGTGTGGCTTAGCACAGAGCGAAGCAACCATAGACGTCATCGCAATGGCGAGACCGCGCAACAAGTCACGTCTGAAATGGCGCTCTTTAATTAACCTATTTTGTGTCTCTATTTGCTTTTCGAACTTTTTTGTCTTCGTTTTTTTTTCTTCTGTTGTTAGTTGCTAATTTTCGGCTTTGTGGAAGTTTTCTTATGCTCCAATGTTTTTATACATTATGTCTGCCGTCTTGCGATACACGTTTTGTTGTTGCACTTTGTGATTTGCTGATGTGAATGTGAGCGGATTACGCGTGGGTTTATCTATGTATACATGTGCCCACATGGATTTACATCTTTGTTTGTCAACTGTAATCTTGAGGAAATATTTCTACACATGATGGGAAAACATGAAGTCTTAAGACTAGATACTTTGAATATGTGTGGTATTTTGTATGGCTAATGTCAGTTTCCCGATTGTCGATTTGCCTTCCTTGATCTATCCATCCATCCATCCATCCATCCATCCATCCATCCATCCATCCATCCATCAAATCCATCAACCCATCCATCCATCCATTCATCCATCCATCCATCCATTCTTCTATCCATCCATAAATTTACTCATTCATCATATCCAGTCATCTATCCATCTATCCATCCATCCATCCACCCATCCAGCCATCCACTTATCCATTCATCCATGTTCGTCAATAGATCTCTCCGTTCACCCATTTCTGCTAGTTTTGTGATGACCAGTTGCCCAAGACTGTCATTACAATGAAGAACTGACCTGTAAACATGCAGAGCACACTGGGCTGTCATCGCCCAGTTATTTGCCAATCATCCTTTTGGGCGCGAAAAGTTGCTCACTGGCCAGAGCATCGAATCAAAGAGTAAAGGGACTTTGACGTGCCGAGTACGTCCTTTAGCACAAGAGAGACCACATTTAGGACGTACTGCACTGTAGTGTTCTTAGATATATTTTCAATGTGCTCGCATTTGAACTGAGCCACATGACACCATACCCAGAACTATTCATCATCTATCTGTCCTTTGCTGTCGATCTACGGGCCACAAAAACATGGCAAATGAACTACGCAGAAAAATCCCTCTCGGTCCAAAGGGAAAGCAAGTTTAATGCAGGACCCATAGAGGTGCTCTGCCCTTATAGAAGCTCAACTGTCAGCTTTAAAGCCAGGATGATCTCATCTTCTAAATAAAAACAACAGTACAAGATGAAAGAAACCGGTTCCAAATTGTCAGGTTGTCTTGGCCTTACACAGCTAATTTGCCCCAACCGTTTTGGTCTTTTCCCCCAAAAAGCATTCCTTTGGTTCCGCTCTTGACTTTTATATTGCATGAGCTTATTTGTTTTAAGGTTATTCAATTACTCGATGATGTGTTTTTCCCATTGCCTTTTTTGTTGTTGTTGTTGTTGTTTGTTTGTTTGGTTCGTTTATGTTTTCCCCATTTTTTTAAAAATCACAATGCTACAGTGGCTAATAATTTTTAATTCAATGTTTCGCGAAGCTTCATCCACTCCATCGCAAGAGTTCTTTTTTTTTTTTTTTTAAACTATGTCATGTAACATTTTGTAGCCAGTTTTCTATCCTTTTTTATTTTATTTTATTTTTTTTTTTTTGTTCTTTCGTCTCTCCTTTTTCCCTTCCTAGGTCGTTGCATAACATGAAGGTTTTATACTGACATCTTGTTGTTTCGTTTCATTTCGGTCTTGTCTTTTGTTTTGATTCATTTTTTTTTTCTCTGAAGACATTACTTCCTACTTTGTAGCGATCGTGTTCGTCATATTTGTGTGCTCTCTTCTCCTATTCCCAGTAAGGCTCCAGTGGTCGGGCCACGCGAGACAAGAGTGAGTCCCAAAGTCTGTGTGCCCAGGCTCACGTAGGTGAGCTGGCATGTGAACTAGCGCCGTCAGGGAACGTTTGTTTATGAAATGTACGAGTTCGTGGGAATTGCGAAATTGAGAGCTTGTCTCCGTTTACTCTACCTCGCCCCCTTTAAATATTTCGTGTTTCCCCAGCCTACGCGCCTGCTCCACAATTTTAACTGCTTGATCGATTAACCTGCCTCTTTCAGAGTTATGCCCCTTGGAATGGCATACCGGAACTATCAACGTCGGAGCTGTTTCAAACTTTGACCCTAAAGCTAGTTCACACACTTAAAAACTGACAAGGGCGTGAGTAAATGACCTTTACAAATAGTACTTAAGATGGATCGCATTCCTTATCTGTGGAGGCTACAACATGGGTTTCGTTTACTTAATGTTTATGGCATCGACGTGTTTTAAGTGAAAATGGAAAAGTTGACAGGCCAACCCAGTGATATAACTTTGGATGAATGTAAATCGTATCTGAGAGCATATGAGACCAAAGTACGGTTTACCTTTTAGAGTTCTATGGTGCAAATGAATGAAACAAGAACAAAAATACTTTGTGAAATTTACATTTAACAATAACCATGTGAATGCATCTGATTATCAATGTCAAAACCTTGAAGTACAGATATCGAAAGCCACAATATCATTCAGTTTTGTGGCAGTGCCATTTTCAATTTCTCGTCAGTATCCATTCTATAAATTTGCAACAAAACCCATAAAAGGCTTATGGACTCGAAAACTACCGAATGTATCAAGATGAAATTTGGCACACAAAACTGTGCATAAAGATCTGTGTTTCTACTTACATAAAGCTGAACAAAAAAAAAAAAAAAGCCTTTGACGTCATTCTAAAAAGGCGATAATAATTACATAATACACTTGCGAGAGTGTTTGATCCGAACTGTCTGTTCGAGAGAATGACGCGTTCAAAACACCAAACATGTTTTTTGTTTTACTAACTTTCAGGTCAATCATCCAGGATACCACTATCGAGATTGCGCACGCTTGCCATACACTTTAAGTCGCAGGGCAGTATCGGTTTGACCTGTAGTTGAAAAATCTTCCACGAAGGCGCTGGGTTCTCTTCTAGCTCTGGTTCCTGTACGATTTCAACCTCCTCTAGCTGGTTAATGCTGCGAACGTTCTAATGGCGCCTAAACGAAGAGATGGAAGTATTACAAATATGGCACAGATGCTTCCTTAATCCGCCGATTATCTTGATAACGAAATTGCTTACAACTAAAGTGATAAGCAACAAGGAAACGCCTTTTGAAATGACCATAAGTTGTTAGCCACATAAAACAATCACATACTTTTGTCTGAGGCCTGGATGTCAAGGGGTTATACAGAAATGAGAAGCCATAAATATGTCATGAGAGCTTTGCCAAATATTCCTGACAAACAGTTACTGTTGTGGTTTTGGTATGATGTGCTTGGAATTTTTAGTGGAGATGGTACTGAATGTAGAACAGCGTGTGTTGCTAGAAAAATGCAGACTTCCTAGAATTATGGCCTATTTATTGGCATTTTAAAAGTCTAGTCACAGAATGATGTCGGTCACATTTTGTGGCGTATTCTGGTGAAATCTGTAGGGTGTCTCAAGTAGATTTTAATGAAAAAATGGGGATTTACTGACCATGGTGTCGCAAGAGTTAAGTTTGGCTCTCACTATACTGACTCAGAAGTGTCGTAACTGAGCTAAATTTTGTGATCAAATTTATAACCATTTGCATAAAAGATTATATTGTCATCTTACTTATTTACCTGGCTGCACGATATTTGTTTTTCTACTTGCAAGGAAAATTGCCCACATTGCAGCAGAAAATGAAGTAGAAAAATGTATTCCCTCCACAAATGAAACCTTCTTTGTGATTTGAGCCTGATATTTGTAATTCGTTCTCTCTCTCTCTCTCTCTCTCTTTCTCTCTCTCTCTCTCTCTCTCTCTCTTTAAAGGAGTTTAGGTTCCAAAATCCAATACAGTTCCGTGATTACATACTGAAGACGAATATGAAATCCTTCATCCCATTCGATCTTCAGACTGCAAGTGCCTTATCACACTGACGCCTTCGATGTAAGTAATAATTATATGTTAATTTTTTGTTTCATCTCTATTCTTTCGAAGGTGATAACTATGTGTCTGCTAAGGTCATGATGAAGAGTTTACAATTTCCTAAAAATGGTTAGCGCAAGAAGCGATTTCACTATATTGTGCTTAAGCATTCATACCAGATGTGACTTATTTACTTCATTAACTTTTTTGACCTAAGTCTGAAGTATCACGGCAGAGGCGAAATCCACCCTGTAATTTTATGCTCGTTCATCAACGCCTTCTCTTTTTCCGTCATGATTCATTTTGGACCACAAAGTATCAACGACAGATTGCTCTGTGCCAATAATGTCAGGAGTACACACAAAAACAGAAGCCTGGGAAGTGTGAAATCCGCCATATTTGTAAATATCATTATCTTTTGCCGTTGACATGGCTACACCTTTCACCTTCCGTAAGCGATTTAGAAGATAAGTGTTGGCCTTTGACACCGCAACAACCTCGGCAACCTGCTTTTCTTTTCCTTTTTCTCTCTCTCTCACTCTCTCTCACTCGCTCTCTCTCTCTCTCTCTCTCTCTCTCTCTCTGTTTTTCCATGACATAGTGATACGTAAGAGAACTCCTGAAATTTGGAGTCGAACAATGAATGCGAAGTTTTACGGAAAAATAGAATTTTCTTAATCTGGTCCCAGCGTATGCGATGCTGAAGTCATAAAAATTTCATTCTAGACAAGAAAAAATTGACTATTTTTAATGTGTTTCTTTGTTTTCTCGTTTGTTTGTTTGTTTTTGTTCTTATCATGTTTTTCCTCATATATATTCAGTTACGTTGTTGTGTATCTTTCTTTTTCCTCATGCATTCCGTGACATTTTCAGTCCCTGGGTGGAGACATTCCAACAGATTAGATAGTCCATAAATTCATCTTTTCCACCAGCCCATGACAAACTGTAGCTGCTCTAGTTTCACTGGTCATATAGACATACCGCACATAACAGTAACAAGAATTAGTGATTTTTGTTCTTTCTATGACTTTTACAAAGCGACGAAACAGCTGGTGGGACTATAAGTTAGTGAGTAGAAACGTATCCAGAGAAGAAGTGAAAACCCTGACGGTACTCCAGAATGCTAAAGAGATAAAGTTTGAGGAGGAACTGTTATATTCATTAACACTTTGAAAAAAAAAAAACACCGTTTATCCTAATGTGAATGCAAATTGGTCTTAACACTTTGATCTGTGTGTGAGTAAAATAAAACTTACCTAGAATAGTCCGTACGTTTAATTTCCATCTTTTAATCTTTCTTTCTTTTTTAATCTTTCAAGAGACTGAGGAATATAAGAACCCGGTAGACTGTGAAATAGAGAGAAACAGTTTCTCTTGGAATGAAGTTTTGAACTTATTGTACATGATTTGGGCTGAGTAAAAGGCATGGCTTCTTAACTTGCAGCCAGGAACCGTTGGCGGAAAATGGTTATCGATTAAAATGGTTATCGATTAATTATCAGAAGAATATAAAGCAGCTTGATAAACACTGTAATTACCATCGTCGTAGTTTTCGTTAACATCGAGTGTATATATATGTATATATATATATTTATATACTGAGGGAGTTTAAAAACACAACACTTCAAAATGATTCTACTGACGGACTTTAAAAACGCAACACTTGATATACAGAATCATTTTCAA
>JBCAUA010077651.1:0-10849 GCA_038406235.1 Peronia verruculata
GAAGGGAGGAGGGAAGGAAGGAAGGAAGGAAGAAAGAAGATGGAGGAGCGAATAAAAGGAGAACACTGCAGCAAATAAATAGCAAAGAAAGAAAGAAAGAAAGAAAGAAAGAAAGAAAGAAAGAAAGAAAGAAAGAAACGACACATATTCTTATTCTTACTCTACTCTTTCTTTAGACCCAACTGTGTAATACTGGAAACAGTGCCATAATGCTGCAGCAGCTGCTGATCCCCTCCACTCCAGAGCGCTCCGATCCCCTGAGACAGACAGACAGACAGACCAATAGACAGACAGAATGATCTAACAGAGTTGTGGCTGAAGCAAGATCGATGTCAGGAAATGTCCTCAATCACTTTGCTTTGGCCTTTCCCACAGCCCTGGCTGTCGCTGTGCGGATTATGGCACGGGCCAGGGGTATGATAGACAGACGGGGAACGATGGATACAGAGATGGATACGTTCTGAAGGGGGTGGTTTGAGGCAAACTAAATAGGCTGGCAAACAAACTGATAAATCAGAGGTTAAAAAGTTCACTCAAGCAGACAGGCAGACAGACAGACAGACAGACAGACAGACAGGCAGACAGACAGACAGGTAGGCAGACAGACAGACAGACAGAGAGACCCCGACAGATAGACAGATAAACAGGCAAACAAAGCAAAATGGTACATAGGCGGTCGATTAAAAGAAAGAAAAAAAAAATAATAAAGAAAGAGAACAAAATTAATGTCGAGATGTACACCTCTAAATCAATTAATTCATCCATCAAAATTAATCTACCGAATCAATTATTTCATCATTTTTCGATCAATCGCCCAACTGTTGAATTACGTAACCCACACAACTGTATATTTAGCGACACATTATTTCCTTCTGCTTCACCTCCTGTAACCGTTTCCTTTTTTCTTTGTCTTTGCTTTTTCGACGTTCCTTGTGGCAGCTCTCGTCAAACCCCCCCCCCCCCCCTCGTTACCATGCTGCCTTTTCCACTTTTCACCCTTAATAATTAGAGAGAAAAAAGTGGGGGTGGCAGGAAAGTAGGTGAAAAAGAGGATCGAGAGAGAGAGAGAGAGAGAGAGAGAGAGGGGGGGGAGAGAGAGAGGAGGGGGGTAGGGAGCACTTTTATGTTCTTAAAACCATTAAATCTGGGCAATTACAATCTTCATAATAATATTATATTATTATATTTGAGTAGTAAAAAATATGAGAGATACAGCCAAAACACTAAACAGAAGAGAGAAAAACAACAACAACAACAACAACAACAACAAAATCTTCACGGGACGTTGCTATGGAAAATTGGATTTTCAATCCTGTAGAAAAAGCTGATCTCAAAAGCAAATAACGGTGTCAATTTTCGACGAATCTGTTGCCAAATCTGACGCATACTCTGTCGCCCCAAGTCAAACAAATCATCCAACGATTTATTCCTATCCAAATTACATTTTGTTCAGCGAGAAAATGTATGGCGTCAAAGTTCATTTAATTTTTCTCTCACCTTTTCATGAAACGAACCGTCCGTTTTTCTAATAACTTCAAAAACAAAGAAAGACGTCTGTCTGTCTGTCTGTCTGTCCGTCCGTCCGTTTGTTTGTTGTTGTTGTTGTTGCTGCTACTGTTGTTGTTGTTGGTGGTGGTGGTGGTGGTGGTGATGTTGGTGGTGCAGTGTGTAAAGAAGACTTATAAGCCACGTTTCAATTTAAATCGACTTGAAAAAAAAAAATCTGTTTCGTTTTGTTTCGTCCACAAAGGACATTTGAAATTTTTACATTTTCCCTTCTATAAACTAATTTTCTTGTCATAAAAGCAATAACATCTGAGAGCCATGTCCGAAAAGTCGCAACGTCTATGATTTAGCATCTTCGATTTTCTTCAGCAATTTTTTTTTCCCGCATATAAAATAAAAAATAAAGTATCTAAATGACTAAAGATCTCACAACTGTAGGGAGTTTTTGGACTATTGCAGTTTCCTTCCTAAACACGTCCTCCTCCTCCTCCTCTCTCTCTCTCTCTCTCTCTCTCTCTCTCTCTCTCTCTCTCTCTCTGTGAGTGTATGTCCTTCCCTCCCCTCCCCCCTAACTTCCTGCTCCATTCAACCAATAGAGCTAGCTGGGGGGAGGGGGGAGGAGGAGGGGTGTTTGACACTAAATATTATATAACATAATTATAATAATATGTGAACATGGTTCAATTTTTCGACATCAAAATGTCATCACAAATATGATTTATGTATCTGAAGATTCAATTTCATGACCCGCTTCACTCACCCCTTTTGGCTTACAGTCACACACAAAACGGCAGAGACAATGCGTAAGATCTGACGCCGGAAGTTGAAGGAGAAAACGTACAGAGAACGGACTGCCATTGAGATGCTTTTTACAGAGTTAAAAAATTAGCAACAACAAAACAAAACAAATCATTGGAATCAGGGATGTCAATCTGTCTACAAGGAAAAGTAGGAAAGGTTCCTGGTATATATAGTCTTTAACAACACGTAAAACTGAAGTATGTTAATGGTAGATAATACCAGATTTGGGGTCAAGAGAGAAATTACGGAGAGCCAAAAGAAAGAAATCCTACAAAAGTAGGAAATTTGACATCCCTGTTGGAATACACACCGTAAAAAAAAAATAATAATAAATAAATAAATAAATAAATAAATAAATAAATAAAAAATATAACGATAAATAAAATAACGATATGTCACGGGAACAAACATAATGTCAAAATGACACCACACGCAATTCTTTCTCTCCTTAAGCATGTCTGTCTACTTACAGAACATCAAACTAAGTTCTCTTCTCTTCCCCCCCCCCCCCTTTCTATCTCTATCTTTCTCCCCTGCTTCTTTCCCAAAACCACATTCCTGATCTCCCCCCCCCCCTTCCCCTCAACCAGAAAATCGCTCAATCTTTCTCTTACACTTCTTACTTTCAATCATAGATATTATATTCCCTATTACCTACCCAGACCCAAGGCGGCGCATAATAGGAGTTTGTCTAAGCTTCACATTCATCCCCTCCTCGTGTCAGTCCGACTCTCAACAAGAAACAGATATCCTAGTGTTGACTGGCAGAAGTGCCTGCATCATCCTTTGGTGAATAGCAATCTGGTGGTTCAATTAACTAACGCCTTGGTATTGACTGCAATTTTGAAACAGGGAAGAGCAAAGCGACAGAGACAAAAGACTAGATAAACGAGACGACTGTGAATATAATAATATAAATACATGAAGTAAAACAGAAACAAAGCAATAAACAATTGAATGAAGAAAATAAACAGAGAAATAAAACACAAGCAAACAAAAAACTAGCTGGCTTGCTGGCTGGTTGGTTGGTTGGTTGGTTGGTTGGTTGCTTGCTTGCTTGCTTGCTTGCTTGCTTGGTTGGTTGGTTGCTTGGTTGGTTGGTTGCTTGGTTGGTTGTTTGGCCGGTTGGTTGATATTTGGTTGATTGATTGATTGATTGATTGATTGGTTGGTTGGTTAATGGGTGGGTAAGTGAGTTGGTGGGTAGGCTAGTGTATCGCTGGCAGTGCAATAGGTGTCATGGTTTATATAAATTTTGTTATTGTCTCCGTTCGCTCATATCTGTCATACCCGTGTGACCTCACACTGGCAGCGCTCCGTGGCTGGGGAAAACTGGAATAAATCAAAAGTGACGAACGCCGTCACCTTTTCTTCCTTCCTTTTCTCGCAAAAGCTCCTATTTATGACATTATTGTATAAATCAAAGAGCACTGCTCTCCATTCCTTGATTTTGAGCCGTGCACACACTATACTGTAACCATAGATTAACTTTGATCCATAACACAATGATACACACTATTCCATTACTCACCATAATAAACAGACATGATTTTCATCATTTAGCCTCAGACTATCTAACTAACTCCTGACTATTGACAGAGATAGAGCGCGCATAAAAAGACAGGAGAGAACGGTGTCATCATTAAAGACAGGATCTCAACTAATTATACAGACTACAACTTAAAAACATCACATAAAAGATTCATTTACCCGGCAAACACGTCATTATCACGTTACCATTTGCCTATCTGCCTCTAACACAATTACTCATTGTCACTCATCACACATTAGATTATCAATCTTGTAGTTCTCTCCCCGCGGGCTCTCTCGTAAATGCCACCCTTTTGTAATAGCTGGCACGCGAACACACACCAAGTACACCCCTTTCAAAACAAATTTGACGACATAATCTGCCAGGACAAGTTCCATGTTTTCACTCCACCTTAAGATAACTTGTCCCCCTCTCTCTTTCTTTTTCTTTCCCACTTCCACCCTTCCTTCCCGCCCACCTCTCATACACTTTCTCTCCATCTCCTCCCCGCCTTCCTTCCACTCTCAGATTCTTTCTCTCTCTCTCTCTCTCTCTCTCTCTGTGCCATCTCTCTACCCCACCTCCTCTTCTCTCCCACACTTTCTCTTTCCCTTTCTTTCTCTCACATACTTTCTCTCACTCCCTCCCTCTCTCTGTCTCTCCCTCCCTCTCTCTCTGTATTCCTTTTCTTCACCGTCTCTCTCCCTCTCTCTAACCTTCTCCCCACCACTCTCCCTTCTCTCTCTCTCTCTCACACACACACTTTCTCCTTTTTTTTTTTTTGTCTCTCTCTCTCTCTCTACCTCCTATTTCATGGAAGACTCGCAAGCCAGCGTTAGGAAGAAGACAGTCGGTCGGGGCAAACCTTCCGACAACAGTGGGGAGCTGCTATTTACACAGACCTAGATAATGTTAGACGGCACACACTCTGCGCACAGCTTAGGTCAACACAGCGGCCTGAGCTGAGCCGAAATGTCAGGGCGTCAGGACGTACAGCTCGGTATGGCACAGTCAAAACTGCTTCTTTATGGTGTATTGTTGTTCATGTCGTCGTTGGCAGGTCTGGCTATTCTTGTCCTTCCGACAGACAGATGGTATGGCGGTGTTATGTAAGGTCGAGATGGAGAGAGGAGAAAGAGAATGACAAAAAGACAAACAGGCAGGCAAGCAAACAGACTAACTAACAGACGCACTGACAGGCAGGTAGACAGGCAAGCAGGCAGACAGACATATAGGCAGACTAGCAAGCAGACAGTTAGAGAGAACAGACAAACAGGTAAACAGTCAGACAGAATTAAGAATCATTGTTCTGGTTCATGGGTGTATCGGAAGGTTTTCCAAATGGAACAAATTTGAGACAGACAGATAAATAGATCTGATTGCATCCAAAGAACAGGCATTAAAAAAAGATAAGAATAGCACAAGTCCTGCACAATTAAAAACTGTAACAAAATTCCCCATTTCCTGCCTTCTCCTCCATCCTAAATCGTTTTTGTTCCCCCACCATCTCCCAGACAAGGAGTGCATTTCCTGAACAAATACTCGGCCGCCACTCTGAATTATCCCCAGCTCAATAATAATGACACCCTCCAAGAATCCGGCGTATGAATACATGGCCGGGGATCTCGACAGCGCTCTATAAATCTTTCCTCCGTTGCTGACTTGTGTGGAGGGCCCGCTTCTACTGTCGGCAGATCAGATTACTGGACACCCTCTCTTCTAACTCTCGGCTGTTGGAGCTGACTTTGGTACCCGAGAATAACCCGGCTTCCTAGCTTCCATATTTATCTCGCCAGATAAGGAACATAAAACCTGTAATGTATTATGAGCTCTGAGCTTGACACTTGACTTGCACATTTTAGTACATTACATAATTATGTATATAGTCTTTCAATCATAATGAAGTAGGATGATCTTTTCGTCAAGTGTCAGCCCAATTGAGTTGAAAAGAAAATTCTTTCATAGATTTTAGAAGTTTTGACCGGACAGCTGAGTCTCCGCCTACTCTTCAAATGAAAATTCAGGGGTACTTTTAACGTGCACTAGCTAGGTCCATAATGTGTTCGCCCGTATCCGCTTCCATATTCGAGAGGCCTGAGGACAGTTGGGTCACTGAAAAAGAAACCCCAAAAAGTCAAGCATGTTCTTAATCCTTCGAAGCCCCTGGTAAGATCTGAACCTATAACACGCCATCGAGGGACGGACACATAACCTCTCGATTGTGGGGAATACCCAAAACTGGTAAGCCTACTTACTGTACAAGCTATCCAAGCCTCAGCTTCACGACTGTCACTGTTATGTCAGGCCCAACATCGGCAAACACACCGACTGACTAAAATTGTATTTAACATGACAGCACCACTACACTGTCATAGTTCCTGCAAGCTAGAATGATAGTCATGGAGTATGAAATTTGGACGAGAGCACCATCGCTGCCAGGTGGTCAAAATACTCCCATGGATCTACTGCTATCAGGCAGTCTTATGTTGTCACTATGATCTAAGGTACTTGAATAAACCCTACAAAACCACTCTTCCCCTAACTCTAACCCAAATTCTAACCTTAATCATGACAATCCTCGTAAAGCCACCCAGCCTGATGAGGAACTTCTCCCTCCCGTATTCTAGAATTTAGACCTAAGCTGGTCAGAAATGAAATACAATGCTTGTCTATTTATGTTGGGATTAACGGCGCATCAGCATGACTAACGGCTATTCATGCTAAAGGTCTAGCAGTTGAACGTTAACTAGTTATACAAGCTATATTAAGAAAGTGTAGGTCTATAAACCGGGCAACAAGCAGTTGGAGCTAATACGGATTGGGGGCAAAAGTTCTTGTTCTTTGACTGCACATGCCATCTTACTAAGTGAAGGGAAGTGTGTATCAATTCTGAATTTAAATGACACTAAAAATTAAATGGATAGAAAACCAAGAACCAAGTTGCCTAATTTACGAGTATAGGTTTGATCTCGCCTATAGCTTTTTGACACTTCGAAAATCTATGACAAGACAAAAAGATTCTTCAACCTGTCTGCAGCTAATGCACATGAACAGTGCGCAAAGGTGGGTGAAAGAATATTATATTTCTAGGTCAAAAAGGTATTGAAGTGCATGAATGCGCTCGATTTCTATACCCTACCCTTTCCCCGATCGCTTCAGTAGTTCCCAAACAACTGACCGTAAAATATTAAAGCTGCCTTTGAGGCCGTTCTCTTAACCATGATTTTGACCCAAATGATCTTTTTAGCACAACAAGGGCATGTACAATTTCTATTACTCTAGTGCGCGTTCTGGACCAAGGGCACGCAAATGGTCCACTTACGGGCCCACAGACCGAGGGCTAACGGTAAATTAATTCTTTAATAGCCGATCGTATGGCTTTGATGTTCTCACACTTCAGTGACTCCATATGCCACTATACGGTGTACCTGAGTGGATAATATATGCAGGTATAATAGAGTGAAAGCATTTTAGTTTTGATTTCAAGGTGGTGTGTGCGCTAGTATGGCATGTGAGAGAATGGAAGATACAGGATGGTGCAGAAAGGAGGGAAAGAATTATGAATCAATAATTTACAATCAAAGTTAATAAAAACATAAAAACATAAAGAAAGGGGGGAAAAAATATTGTGATCTTTTGGATTGCAGATTTAATAGTGCTATTAAGGAGATGGCTGGCTGGCTGGCTGGCTGGCTGGCTGGCTGGCTGGATGGATGGATGGATGGATGGATGGATGGATGGATGGATGACGGACGGACGGAGGGACGGACGGATGGATGGATAGATGAACTCTTTATCACAGTCATGATCAGCAAAGTTACAAAATTACAGACATTATCAAAAGGCAGTAGATCTATACGTGTGTATTATTTCTACAAACTGAGAGGGTCAATGTGTGGCATCCTACGCCATCTGATATCTCTTTCATTCCTACTCTTCATCTCCATCACCAAATCCTCGCTAGCCAAACTCTTTCGCAGCACATCAAACACCTCAAAAACATTTCAAGAGCCAAATTTCATGACCATCCCTTGGGCTGTTGGATCTAGGGGATCAGCCGAGCTGGCCGGGGCCGAAATGACAAGCGATCCAGAATGAAACCAGGCGGATTACGTCCCTTCTGAGGTTATTTTAGGCGTCAAGAGTTCTGGCTCCTGAACGCTCCGGTGAAAGAGAAGAAAGGGCAAAAAAAGGGACACAAAAAATGTTTTGAGAAGATGTTTTTCTACTTGTAAAATTCCCTGTCGAAAAGATCATGATACACTTTTGTGATTTATCCTTGAACAAAATATACACTCAGTTCGTAACCCGAATTGTTCGCAAATCGAAACATTTTTCCTTAACGTGGAGGTAAAATTTGTTCGCCAAGCTTGTTCATAAACCGATTTGTTCGTAAACCGAGCCGTTCGTAACCTGATAGTTCACTGAAACTAGTTTATTTTTTCACATTGAGGACACTTTTACTACGATATTCAAAGCCCAACTGTTCTAAGAACTACTGCCAATGTTTTGATAAAATCGCAATTGTATGGAGTTAAGACAATTTTCTGTCAAAGATAACTTGATTCCTAATACATGAACTCACACTGAAAATATGTGTTCTTTTTTTTCCAATTTGGCCCTTGGGACAGTTTCAATTTCTATGGTCAATCTCCATTTTTTTTTTTCAAAACAATTGCAGAGGGTCATACGTCAATTAAGCTTTTATGGGTGGACTTGAAGACATAGTAAATAATAATTAAACTGTGTTTGGAAAAAAAAATGTTTTTGTTCCAAAGTGGACTGGTACAGCTGCTCACCAGTGGAAAACCTGATAGTTGCTGGGAAAGACAGCCACAAGTAAACAAGCATGGTCCTCCTGGTGAATGACGTGTAATTTTTATTGCAATAGCCAGCTCGTTAGTTGAAAGCCTGTTACTGTCTGGACCCACGTAGCAGAGAGCTTGGATATATCACCGCCCCAGATTTTGGTGTCCATGACCAAAAAAAAAAAAAAAATGAATGGAATTTGAATGAACTGAAGCATTGCGCTTAGCTACAGATTCTGCTCCCCCTTTCCATTTCTTCTTTTTTGTTTCCTTCTATCAAACACACCAAGTAAATCCCAACGCAGCGATAACTACACGTATTACATTACACATGCAAAGAATCATTTTTATACTGTCTGTGCATATCCGTTTTCTGCTGGCTTCATTGCCTAACAACCAAATACGCCTTATGTAAAACAAATGGAAAAAAAAAAAAAACACTCCATGCTATCTAGTCATTTGTATCTAGTACAGATTGTGTCTGGGCATTCTGCGACCTACGCAGCCTATCTATCTTTGTTTCCTTAGAGCAAATGTAAAAAGATAGTTAAAAAGCGTTGAAAAGTACTGTAAATAACGAACATGAAAGGATGAAGTCATCTCTCTTTCTATGTAACATTTTTTCCCCCGCCTTTGAACTGAAAGCGAGGGACAGGAAAAGGAATATCCAAGCACTGCTGTATGCATCCACACACCTATCTCAGCATATCAAAACACAGCTAAGTTCAAACACCTACTCGCATGCTTGTGAAAGGATCAAGAAGAAGAAGAAGAAGAAGCTCAAACCATGGACAACGGATTCTCTTTTCACGTCAAGGAAGAAAGAAAGAAGAAAGAAAAATAACGAACGAAAAAAGAGAACAGAAAGAATAAAGCAAAAAATGAAAGAATGAAAAGAAAAACGAAAGAATGAAAAGGGCAAAAGAAAGAAAGAAAGAAAGAAAGAAAGAAAGAAAGAAAGAAAGAAAGAAAGAAAGAAACCGACGCCCAAACCTCCGAAGGAAGAAAAGAGAAAAGTAAAGAGCTTTGAAACTTGAAACGTCTAGGAGTGTTTCTCATGGCAGAACGATCAGATTTCACGCCAGCTTTACAGTATTTCACACTTCTTAGCAACTGCATCTACCCCGGCCATCATTCTGGTGATAGATACTATAACGAGCTGGTGGAGAGCTGTTGGCTTTTCACAGTATCTCATGTGCCAATTAAAGTGGGCGGGTGAGATGGATGGATGGATGGATGGATGGATGGATGGATGGATGGATGGATTTATGGGTGGATGGATGGATGGATGGATGGATGGATGGATGGATGGGTGGGAGGGGAGCCGAACGGGTGAGTGGATGGGTGGGAGGATGGATGGATGGATGATGAATGGATAAATGGATAGAGGAAAGTGAAAATTTCTTCCATTTATACCCATGGACGAAAGGAACAAAGTGGGAGGACATAGAGGAAAAGAGAGAGAACTAGAAGAGAGAAGAAGTTAATCTCTTGTCTATTTGCCTGTCTTTCTGCCCACCTGCCGGTCTGTGTGTCGGCTGTCCGTCTATCTGTCTGTCTGTCCGTCTTTCTATCTGAAGGCCTTTATTTTTCGCAAATTGATATGTCACAACCACAAAAAGGAGGACTTGAGAAAAGCCATTGGAGTGACCAGGAGAGAGAGAGAGAGAGAGAGAGAGAGAGAAACGGTTATGGATGGTAGGAACAGATGCCGTGAGGCGGACGGCGACAAAACCAAACAAGGGATGGTGGCTATCCATATTTCTTTACGTCTCCTATCCGTCTGTGCTCACTCTTCATGTAATGGCAATACGAAGCCAGATACAAGGGAGTCGCCCGGCCTGTGGAGACAGGACACACAACATGGGAATCAAAATCTCTTAGCTCTTGAGAACGTGACAAACCTGCCGGAAAAAAAAAAAAGGCCCACCAGACTGGGGAACTACTGGTAGCACAAACAGGCTTGAAGTGTCCCATGATAATATTATAGCTAGCACAGCTAGACCAGCTGATGCATTAAGACACCGTCTGGCAGACTCGTTTCCGGGCACAGCCCCAAGAGCTATCATGTGTGTAAAGCTGGACTGTGGCCCCAAGAGCTATCATGTGTGTAAAGCTGGACTGTGGCCCCAAGAGCTATCATGTGTGTAAAGCTGGACTGTGGCCCCAAGAGCTATCATGTGTGTAAAGCTGGACTGTGGCC
>JBCAUA010077672.1:0-10845 GCA_038406235.1 Peronia verruculata
ATAGATAGAGATATAGTATAAATATATATATATATATACATATATATATATATATAGAGAGAGAGAGAGAGAGAGATGCGTGTGTGTGTAAAAACTTTTTTTCCCTCTGTTTTCTTTTTTTATGTGTTTGCCTTTAAAATGATATTCCATGTATATAAATGGAAAGCAGTGCAAAATTTTGTATGTCACAAAAATTATGAATTTCTGAAAAGGTCTGTGTCAAATCAAAAGTCTAACTCTATTTATTTCAGTTAAAACTACAATAACTCTGGATCAGCGTATCTAATGACATGTAATAGGCATATATTTTTCACCAGCACTATAATTTTCTTTACAAAAAAAAAAATAAATAAATAAATAAATAAATAAAAGGATGTGGAATAAGCAGTGTGAAGAAGACAAAATAACTACGGTATACTCCTTGGGAGATGAACCAGATAAGAAAGATGAGGAAAACGTTGTCCTCAGACAAATAATCTTTCGGAATGTTCCATGATGTAGGCAAAGAGAGAAAACATCGTTTCTTTCGGTCTGAACTACGTTTGTTCAACATCCTTTGTATCTGGCAAAGGGAAGTAACATAAACAAAACAAAAACAAAGCCTATACCATTGAATTTTGGGCATATTCTTGTTTTGATTCGTTTTGTTAATTGGTGAAATGCCGTTTTTGTCAGTGATTTTTGTTGTTCTGGGCAACTGAAGGTCACAGCACTGACTAATATTCACATTGAAAAATAATGTACCCTAAATGTACAGTTTGTAACTAATAATGATGTTTATTTAAAAGAACATAAGCGATAGTACCGGTAATTTATACTAATGGCTTTTTTTTCTAATTCTGTACACATTAAGATAACATGCACACGTAATTTGTCGGTGCCTTCATGTACCCTACCACATCATAATGCCACACTTTGAATTAATTTTAAAGTTTGACAACCAAACATTCTGATAAACTCCTTTTGTCATTTTGAGAAGACCAAGTCTGTATGGAATTAAGAGGTCTTTGAATAATAGAGCACTTTTTTTTTCACCATTTTGACTCAGTCTTGTGAAACCTCGATAGCCCATCAGTCTTGCTCAATCATGTGTTAGCTGATCCAAAAGCGATCATAACCCAGAAATCCCTCACAGTAACCTTTGTCTCAGGATTCATTCATTTTGCTCTCATTTCGTTATTCGAACAAACCGTGAAAACCAAATTCTGACCACATGATGCTTCATTGACCAACAAAGAGCAATGGTCTTAACCTGGCCTAAACCTGCCATCTCAACACCTTAATATTTTATAATACAAGGTAAAGATCGTTATACTATACTGCAGCGTATTGCACCAGCATGCCTGGTTAATTTTCCGACATTATGACAATGTGGACCACATTCTGATGGTTTCAAACGGTATGCCCCTTCACTGCATTCTGGCAGACCGCCACCAGAAAGATCCCTCACTGTCAGAACTCACCAGAAACCTCCATTTTATTGGTTTGTGAACTAAAGCAACAGAAATGAAGGACCGGTGTGAGGACTTGCTCTGTATGTGATTCTTCTGTTCGGAATAATTCTGCATCTTTACAAAAATGATTAATGCTACACAGTAATAAGAGCCTTGCAGTGATATGGGATGCAGATTCTATACATAATAATATGTCTCAGCATTGGCACACGCACGCATGTAATGTCTCAATGTGTACATCTACGTTTTTAGTGTTCATAATATTTCTTGTTACAATTCATTATCATTTTTCACTACCGACTATTCGTGTGTGATAATGTTACATGTTTCTGCCATCTAACAGCCATTGTTCGTGCGCATACAAGTAACAGCACTCAGTTGTAACCTAATTTATGATTCGTTGACAAGTTTTTGTATATTGCCGGACTATTCTCAAGTTTTTTTTGTTTTTTTTTTTATGTTGGGAAACAGAACAAAGAATTGGATAAACGAATGAAAACAGAGAATTAGCACAATACGGTACACCAAAGATGACAATGACACATTGAGGTGAACAGTGAGGGAATGTCAGTACAGATATGATGTAATTAAAATTATACATATACTGTAATGATATAAATGGTTACAAAGACGATGGTACATTATATAACAATACTGATAATGAATACGACGATGACATTGTCATTAATTACAAGGTTGAATTTGAAAGTTAGTAGGTAGGACAAAATGTGAAAGACACGAAGCGCATATTTTTGTACATATTTTCGGTTCATGAGAAAATGTGTACTCCACAACATAAAATGTCCCAAACATCGAATTTCACGCAATGATAATTGGTATCGTACATACCTATCAGAACGACCCAAGCATATCCACTGTCAACGGGATGATTCGGACGATTAGCGGAGGCATTAGTTCCTCTTATCTTCTCTGCCACCGTTATTTCATCAAAACCGATACTGGTATTGACTGACGAAGTAGACCGCAGTAATACTTCTGATGTGGGATGCAGACCATTCTCGACAACTTCGTCATAATCGTTTTCATCTTCTTCGTCTTCTTTCAGATAATCGTTCTCGATTGTGGTTTTGTCTGTTCCGTCACTGTCCTGGACACCCTGAGAAATCGTTTCATTGACAGCATCCGCTGTGGTCAGTTCTGGGTCTTCACTCGGAACGACCTTGATTTCTGGCGCTTGTGTGTCATTGTCATAGGAATTTACATCCGCATCGAGAACTTCATTAGGAAACAGCTCATCGTTACTTCGACCAGTCCCCTTGTTCAATTCTTGCATATTGACATCCATACTAGAAACTCCTGTCAACTCTGACAATTTCTTAGCAGCATTATCAGCACGGGGAACATTGGCAATTATTTCATGGCTATGGAACGAAGCAGACTCAGGGACGTATTTGTGAAACACCATAGCTGCTCCTAGTTTGATCCACTTGTTTAAATGTACTCTGCACACAGAAAGAGTCATAAAGATGAAACATTTAGTGCTCTGACACACGCCAGTGAACACAAATATTTGTCATACTCACCTGAAGAGAAACATGACCAATGATGTGAATGTAAAACGACCAACTACGATGAACACAATTGAACTTAGTTACACATTATGATACACACATTATGTTGTTTGTTAGATCTACATGTTTTTACGGTAGAGCGATTCTATACATGACATACATGTATTATGAATTCAGGCAGTTATTTTATGGTTATACCGTACTTTTACACCATGAGTGGTACTTTCGACAGAAATTATTTTACACGCATGTATGATATGAACAGCGAATGAAAACAGTGTGTATGGTTAATCAGGAAAATTATCTTTCCTTGTTCCAAGTCAAAGCATTCTTGGACAGTTATATATAACAATAATTAAGTGTATATTATTTTGTATTTACTGGAACTTTCATCATTTTCCAGCACCTACTGTGTTGTCCTACACGTGTTTCAGATTCCAACATGTCTTGTTCTCGTATCATTATTTGTTTTGTTTTGTTTTGCTTTTATAGACATAACACAACATAATTACGATAGCATTTGATGATGGTATTTGTGCATGCAGTTATTATCAGTTTTGATGGCGTTTTCTTCAGAACTGAACCGTTTTGTGGTTCCCGTATTTTGAGAACTGCGTTGTTTGTTAAGAGTTCCAGAAATAGTCAATTTGTCTCCACCCAAACAAGACAGAGCCGTCATCATCGCTGAATATACGATACATGCTTTATTATTATTATCATTATTATTATTGAGCTATTTTTCTTTTTAATTTCACCAAAATCGGTACAACCCAGGTGTCAAAACGGCACTGTAACCCGTGACAAGTATATAATCCGACACTGACACAAAAAGTTTATTTTTGGAGGAAAAAATAATTAAAAGAACTACATTACATGTACACACATAATTATCATTTTGTCAAAGAAAGAAGCCACGCCTCTTTGACGATGTGAGACTTTTAGTGTCATATATTACTGCGTTCATGTCACAAACATCCGTCGCAAGACCAGAAAAGATAATATATGTAAATGGGTATGGAATGCTGAGTGAAAACTAGGAAAAGTTGTCAATTACAAAAATACTTAATAAAATAAAATAAAAGATATGTGCGTGGACAATCTCTGGCGAGAAAACTGTACTGTGGGCGCAAAAACGAAAATCTCATTTTAATTAAATATTATTATCAGCTTTACTTATTTACGGGTAATTATTTCATAGAATACTCATGGATTCATTGATACTCATTGATAGCCCTTGTTTCATGAAAAACTTTATTAGCTTATGTGTGAAAACGAACTTACAGCAATTGAAAACCTTGGAACAAGTACATGTATCAGCTTTTAAGAATAATTAGCAAGTTACTGTCCATTTCGGCCAGACTAGTCTAACACTCAATGCCATCACAGAATTATACTCTTTCATTATCATTTGACTGTATCTTATCTGAAAATTGCGTTTGATTCTACTTCTCTTGCAATACAGCTTTTTGAGAAAGTATACATTAGAATTTCTACATGGCTAACCTTTGCAATGTATAAAAATAATACGGTAGGCACTATATTTATTTCTCTTTTTGTTGACGATTACAAGAGTAATGCATCTACTGGTAAAGGAGCGGAGAAAACATTAAACTGATGGATAAGCTCTAGTGAGTGGCGTGGGAGATGTATTATGTATAAAATCATCAACAAAATGCTGACAAAATATCTAGTTATGTCATTTACTAAATTAGTCACTCAACAGTTTTACGTTCTCATTGTACAGATTTGAATACATCCAGATCTATTTGTATCCACAGTATAAAAACAATCATCACAAAACTAGAACCAAAGTAGATTTTGGTGCCGCACATCCAGTCGTATCCATTGCACGTGAAAACTGACACGTGTGTCACTATGGCGGAATACACCATAGATCTATCGGTATATATATATTTCACATATGACACATTTATTTAGGACAGTGATACGTGCACTGACCTATTAGATAATAGGGTGGCCGATAAAATGTATCTGAATGGCATGAATCGAAATATAGGTGCCCACTGATGAGTGACTTGTAAGCTGCTGAATTTTAACAGTATATGAAAATCATTCACGCAGGCCTCGGTGACATGTGCATGATTAGAAAATGTAAATGTCGCTATTTTATTTTTGGTATGTGTTTTGTTACGTTTTTCACCTTGCTCTTTATGTTCCCTGTTCATTCTCTTTGTTGCTATACATGTACGTTGTTTTTGTTGGTGTTATTTTTACACTATTATTATTATTATTGTCAGAGCTCTCGTTTTAATTTTCCAGTGTTATACATTGTACGTTTTTTCTATCCTTTAATTATTGGACAAAGAAGGAAGCCCAATGCGCACACTGGCAACGACATGTGTAAAAAACAAGGGATCATGTTATCCACCTGTTGCAAGGTCGTAACAAAACATTTGAAACACTTCACGCTGGTGCATCGTCATGGTTATACAGGCGTGAATGCTTGTTGTTTTATGTGACGTAAGCCAAAGCTGTTATTCTGCTCCTTTTTGTTTTTACAGAAAACAACCGTAAAAAAAGTTAGCTAAGGAAACGCTTGCTTTGGCAGAGCTCTAAAGACAAAAACAGTTTTCTTATTTTCTCTGTCGTTTCTTCCGTATTAGTTTAGCTACTCTGGCAATAGAAAGATCTTCATCAATTAACTGAACAATTATATATCTATAGATATATAATCTAATTGAAATGAGGTATTGGAAACATATAATGACCTTATTTTGAAAGAACGAAAGGAACCGAGCAGAGGAGAGAGCAAGAGAGCAAAACAGAAGACAACGGAACTGGGCCGGAGAAAGTCTTCTTATTATGTTATTTGACAGTAACCTTCTATAATTTGGCAGAGGATAGTGGACGCTGTGAATCTCTTGTGATCACGGGATGGTTGTGGCGATTAACGACCCTTTGGTGTAACCGTTTGAGTGTGTGTAACCCGATGGAGTCAGCTTTCTCCTTTTGTTACATTATGGAACAGACTGGCCGTTGTGTGGAGGTTGTTATGCTCAGCCTTATAACCTTCCTTTGTTAGACGAAAGAGATGTTGAACAACAAGAGTAAAGAATGAGGAAAACAAATGTGTTCTTTGTTTGAAATATATACCCTGAAAATCTCTTTCTCTCCTCCCCCCCCCCCTCCCCCACACAACACACACACATACACAAATTTTAAGAGAATGCTCTCTTTTTATGGTAGGGTATAACTTTATCAATTTCTTTGGGTGTAAGTCTTTCCGATGACATGAAATACGGGGATTTGTTCCTCTTTACCCTCTTGCTCAACAACTCTTTTGATAGGCAAAAGAAAGTAAGTACATGTAATAAAGCCGGAACCAATGATATGCAACGTGGGTCGTCTTTGTCCAAGTTATGAGAGTCATAGCGATGTGAAACAGAACAAGAGGAGGATATATATATATATATATAATATATATATATATATTCCTATACTGATCAACTTATACTGCACCTCAATTGAAAAGACACGTTGTTTCCTATCTTCATTCAAAACCGATCTCACGCCACATAACCGAGTTTCCCATAAAGTGGAGATTCCAATCCACTGGAATACTGAGAAACTATGTTGGTGTTCTTGGAAAGCATTTGGACACGGTAATAGATGGAAATATACATGTACCAAAGCCAGTTCAACAACTAAAGCAACGCCCAACAGGCCGACAATAACGTACCAACATTGAACTAGATCTGAACAGAATCCGCGCTAAGAATATCAGAATTACACATATAACGTACGCTACATCTCCAAACTACCAACACTCACAAAGAAAAGAGAGACTAAAAAAAAAAAATGCACACTCGAGATAATGATGAAAATTTGGTGCACGGAGCGAGGGCAGACTGGCTTCTGTCAGATACAACATTGATTTTATTGGCAGCCTGGCTCCTCGCTCACGTGACCTTGTTGTATTCATTGAGCATATCATACTTTTTTTTTTTTCAAAGCATGAAAAAGCTTAAATCAATAAAAATATGTCAATTCAAAAAAAAAAAAAAAAAGACCTGATTTATTCGGTTCAGAGGTCAGTACACTTATCTGACTTTCTACACTCCAAGGAAAAAAAAAACTGCACATATTTTATTTCGAGTTTCGGAAGAAATACACAATTGATGTCGACAAAGTTGATAATGCATGTAATGAATCACTTCTACAGGTGACAGTATTGAAGGTTACAAGTAGTGTAGGAGAGCAAGGCTTGGAAACTGTCTACACCGTATACAGGACTTATTGTGTGACCCACTTAGTTCAACGCAAAGGTCATCAGAAAACCACACATCAACATTTAAGGACCAAATAAAGAAAAACAAAAATAATGATTGGGGACATACAATTAAACAAAAAAAAAAGTAAAAAAAAAAAAAAAATCTATAAAGCGAGCCGATCTCTCGCAAAGAAAAAACATGCAACAGAAATATAATAACTCCCGTCTGGAATACAATTACGTTTGTAAATAACCACAGAGATTATACTACACAAGGAATAAGGTTTAACACATGTGTATATTATATGCACCTGGATGGTATTGTGAAAATATGATGAATACATTTTTTTTTCACCTACCTCTGGCTGGCATATGTTACAATGAAATGTTTCCGCGTGCACTGATCACAGATCACACTATGTAACCTACAGCAGCCATTCACAACGTGATCTGAAGTGCAATGTACTTGTTTAATAAGGTCAGTGGTACACTCACAGCTCATGACCTCTTCGGCCTGACAGCTCTTGATACCTTGACCAATTTTACCTATTACAGTGCAATTATTACACTACCGCAATACAATGACCTAGATTTTTTAAGGGCATTTCGAACCGTGAGGCTGCACTGAATCGCTCTCTCTCTCTCTCTTTCTCTCTAGCAATTCTGGAGGTTTGTTTTAAGTTTTTCCTTTTGTTTATACATGTACGTTTCTTATGTCACATCTCCCATTATCACGGTTCCACTCTACGCTTGCCGTTACATTTTCATCACCTTTGTTGTCGTTGTTGCTGTTGTTCCAAAATCAACACCATAAGTGTGAAACAGCCAACATTACCTAGTCCCAGATTGGTATACAATGCTCTACATTGATAATGATATATTCTCTCCAAACAGACTACATATGGCAATGAGATGGAGACTGAACTTTCCACGTTAAAAATTTCACGTCATGCCTCTAGTGCTCTGTCACCAATGAAACTATGCATACAGCTTTTCTTCTGTTCTATATGTTCATTTTCTGCTGGCGTCGTTTTTCAAAAACACGTTTTTAATTTGTCATGTTTTTCTGTTTAAACAAAATAAAAATAGCATTGGCTAAAATCAAGAGGAGTTCCCTATATTTCTGATTGTTGACCACAAAACAGCACATTATTTTTTTGTACGTTGAAAATGAAAGGAAAAAAAAAAAAAAAAACCTGGGCTAAACCGTCTAATACATTGTAACAACAATGGGAGATTATCTCCTCCTCTGAAAAGAGAGACGTGTCTAGGATATCATTTTGCCCAGTTCTATTACCGGTACTTCCCTTTGTCAGACCAAAAATAACTTTACATCTTGTCATTCGAATTCGAAAGACTGATCGCAAAAAAAAATAAAAAGATAAAATTATGACACTAAAACACTACAAACTTTGCATTACTGTTCAATGGCGGTTTTGTCTGATAAAGGGAAGTAATAGGACTGAGCACAACAATCTCCCATTCATTATGTAGACATATGCAGGTATTGAAATGTTATTATCAGTGAAATCTGACACGTTAATACATTCTTCTCACGCATTCAGGGTTAAATTTCGACGAGATTCCGCCCCGGCAAAAGTGCTCGAAATACGTGTGATCTCCCTTTCTTATCTGCTAGATCTTTTAACACCAGCAACCACCCGTATCTTCTGTGTCGACCGCTGAACTATCACGTGCATTTCAACAGTAAGGTATGGCAGAGGATTTCACTTGTACGTCTCGAATCACCACGTTATTTTTACTTTGTGTTGCTATCATGTTACAGACATCGGTATTAACACACATACCCTCGCACACACATGCACGCAGAGACACACGCACAATTACTGGAATACATGAAAGTTTTATTATATTAAATAATAATTGAAACAACAACAACAACAACAACAAAAACAAAACAAACAGAAGCCTTGGCTATTGTGACTAGATCAGTTTCTGAGCAGGTTAAATTACCTTCATGTGATTTATGCGTGTCTTTCTGTGTCTAAGTCAATCATTGGCTTGCGCAATTTGCTACTTCTATCAGACAAAAAGATGTAAACAACATCAACAATAAAAGCGTAGACTGCGAACTCAGCACGAGAATGGTCACTTCTGCATACATTCTTTAACAAAATGCATGCATGCTAAAACATAAAATAAAGTAACCCCAAAAACAAAACAAAAAAAGACTAGTGATCAATCAAAAGACAACTAGTTTCACTATGACACTTGGGAATAGATTTCTGACACTCCACTATCTTTCATTGTAAGCATAGATGTGTACAAGAGTGATGACGTCGAAAGTGATCCCCCCGCCCCGGCAAATTGCCAAGATTTGCAAAGATCATGTGCACAGACAGTTTGGCATGTACTTTAATGTACCGGTATCTAGAGACGGTCATAACATGTACATGAAATAATTATCCAGCATGCCAACAATAACAATAAAAATGTTATTGTTATCTATCTCTTTTATGTTTGTCTATCTATCTATCTATCTATCTATCTATCTAACTATCTATCTACTATCTATCTATCTATCTATCTATCTATCTATCTATCTATCTATCTATCTATCTATCTATCTGTCTGTCTGTCTGTCTGTCTGTCCGTCCGTCCGTCTGTCTGTCTGTCTACGGGGCGGCTAAGAGACCCGTGGACATTATGTGATTCTTGCTTAAACCGGCTGCTACAGCCAATGGAGCTGACTTGCAAGACCGTTGGACATGAGCCATCTCCTTCGCGGCATGCATGATGCAGTATTCTAAAGCAATGGTTCCCAAAGTTTTTCCACTTGAAGCATGAAATCCTCGCGACACTCTACTCTCAGCCGCTTGATTTACATTTTATTGTCTGTGACTGCACTTGCAGACACACAGGTCCTACATAATATTCACATATGCATAAACACTCACAGACATGCATCCCCCCCCCACCTCCCAATTTCATCGAACCGCCATGGCATACCTTAAAAAAAAAAAAAAAATGCAAGAGCATAAAAAGAAAAACTATATATATATATATATATATATATATATAATTGACGGGGGCGGGGCTGACATCACAGTAACCTGTGATTTGCAAACATGTGGTGAATGTACAGCACTCTGTAGTCCTATATACGAGAAACTTCCTCATTACATAGTGCAGCAATTCAGCACACAGACTGACCTTAGGATGACGGTAATAATAATTGCTATGTGTCTCGCACATTCGCATACACAAATGATGCTGAGGTGATTCCAGCGTTATTCCCCACAAATAAAGTAATATAAATAAAGTAGTGTCCCCCCCCCCCACCCCCTTTCGCGACCCGTATGTTCTTACTTGTGAGAAGAAGCAAGTGCAAAGCAGTAAATCAATTTGTGCGCTATCGCTTCTTTTACTTTACCATCCCACACAACCTCCATCATTAATTGTCGATATACACGTGATTTACTTAAAAAAAAAACAAAAAAACAAAAGGGTCCCTAAAGCTAGAATCTGATCACTTAGTACCACACTCCATTTCCGCAAGTCAAATTTTGATTTCTGTGTTTGTACCTGGCCCTAGGCGTCCCTATACCAGGCCAGACACCCGCGGTAGGCATTGAGGGCTGACTGTTTACATCACCAGATTTAAAAC
>JBCAUA010077683.1:0-10845 GCA_038406235.1 Peronia verruculata
CTGAAATAAAGAACTACTGATATAAAGAACTTTTTTTCTGACTGGGGTTGTTCTTTATATCAGTGTTCTACTGTACTTGAAAAAGTGGTAGATTTCTGTTTCCTCATATGCTGTATTGATACATACCCCAATTTTACATTTTTGAAGGGAATTAATTCCGACAAGGGAGAAAATTGAGTACTGTACGGCTAACAAGAATTAAATCCAAGACTTTGCAATCAAAGACACCTTCTAATATGCTAATCACTTCTTTAGTTCATTTCATTTGATAAACACATTTATTAGTAAAACTATGCAACATCTATTGAGAACAAATGCTCTGGTAGTTGGAACGAAAACAAACTTTCAGATGTTTAATAATGAAGCACAACCTACCATGTAATTGATGATGTAGAATCTGTCATATTCTTTGTTTTTTGGGTTGATTTTGCGGTGTTGTTTCTTCCTCATGTGCTCTCTCAGGCTGGCCTTGTCTTTGAATGATTTCTCACAGAACAAACACAGCTGACTGTGAGGAGGCAAAATTTAGTTTTAAAAATAAGAAGTGAAATCTTGCCAAGGGCTTTTTCTGTTGTATTAAATATCAGCCAACATTTTCTTCCTGTGAACATTTAAAGAGATTTCTCTGCATTGTAATGGCAATAAAAATTACAGATAGAACACAGGAAAAAGGTTGAACTTGATAAAAACTGGGTTGTTTGTTTTCCTTGCAATGGTTACACTGGTTTTTGTCATCATACAAAAATATCATCAAGCTCATACCAATGATGATAGAAGGCAAATGTTAGCAAAAAGTTCTTGACATACTATGTGAAAAGAATGCTGAGCTTGTGCGGCTGAGCACAGATGGTAAAGCTATGCTACCCTCTGAACAGCTGATACTATAACTGTGAACAAACCTTAACAGAATAAAACCAGAAGAGATGAAAATTTAGCAGCACAATTTAAGTATTTCAAAGCATAAACAAAACCTATTCACAAATTAAGTGTTAGCCATTCTAATCTCAAGTAACTCTGATTTACAATCGTCTGGACAACAGATTACCACTTACTTGTCAAGTTTTGATTGAATAAGGTCAAACAATTCATCAGTGAAGACTGTAAAATAAATAGAACAAAACTGTATGCCAGCAATGACATGCAGATATCTATAACTAGCATTTGAAAACTTGCTCCATATGAATCTAAATTTACTCATGACAAAATCTGGTGCATCAACTGGTAACTACTCCTATCAATTCTCTCAAGGAATAAAACATAACAAGGATATCGTCCTTGTAAGTCTCTAAACACGTAAGTCCACAGAGGTGGATTTTACTGGAGAGACATAAAACTTAAGAAACCGAAGTGAAATCATGAATCGCGCATTTAGTGTAGCTTTCATTGGTTCTATGGATTTGATAGTTATAGAGGAGGTGGGGACAACCCATTCTAGCTTAATAAAGCCAAAAATGTCATGACCCATTTTTTCGGACTTGCGTGTTTAGAGACTTCCGGGGACAATATCCGTTCCTGAAATGAAGCATTAAAAACTGTTCTCCAGTTTCAGCTACTTAAATGGTTAATTTTTTCAAAAGTTGCTGCTTGATCTTTATGGCACTGAGAAATTTTCATGTATCAATCCCAAATAAAGATGTGCTGTGATAATTAATGGCAAAAAACAAACAAACAAACAAAACAAAGCAAAAACAATAGAACCAGTTAATGGTGCTTCTCCTGATGTGCAGGGCAACTTTGCACTGCCCTAGAAAAAAATGGAGCTCCAATATCAATCAAGTAAGATTTGTTTGAGGCCATCCCCCCCTTGCGGGGTGATGCATGATGCAATGTTGCCCTGTGCATAAGTAGATGGTCTCATACAAATCTTACTAGATCTAGATTGATTTTGGAGTGCCATTTTTTGGGGGGTGATGCAATGTTGCAATACGCATAAGGCATTTTTATTTAAGGAGAAGCACCCTAAGAGTCACTATCTAAGGTAAAAGCAAATTTCCATAAATAAAATCTCTCAGATTTTCTATTTATGACCCATTTTTTTTTCTGCCAGCTAAGTTGCTTGCTTCTGGCAAGCACAGAGGCTACACAAAGCACTGTGAGGAGGACAATAATGAGCTATTTTGACCATCAGCAAAACTACCTCCCTTTGCCTAGCACAAGAGGTATAACACAAGCATTGTAAAGAAGGAAAATATCACTTTCGCTTGTTATGTGAAATATAATTAACAGAAAATTCAGGAAAATTCACAATATGGTGAATACATTTTTTTCATATTTTTTTTGCATCACATGTTTCAAATAACAAGAGAAAAAGTGATTTTTTTTCTTTCATTGCAATGCTTGCCCTACACCGCTTGTACTTGGCAAAGGGAAGTAACCTAGCTGGCTGAAAAAATGGCTCATTACTTTAGCTCCTCTCATTTGAAACAGGTGAAGCAAAACAATTATCAAAAAAATTATCACATTGAGAAAAAAAAATCAAATTCATCGTATGGCGACTGTTCAGTGTTTGTTACTCATGTATCAATGTGAGAGAAAAAGTGAATTTTTCCCCCCAGCTTTGGAATTTTTATACTCTAGAAAGGGAAACACTCTGGCCGATGGTAAAAAATGACTTATTACTCCATAAACTACAGCACAATGAGGTGAGGGACACTTTCTCTGGCGTTATCATCATACAAACCTAGATTATCAGGCTGACCCATGTGAAATGTATGGTCCCTCAGTAGGTGGTCAAACAAGACAGCTCTGGAAACAAACATTAATGGTGCATAAACAAAAATCATTCATTTTACTGACATGGAATTTCGTTATCATCAAATAATTGGTCACAAACATGATAATTGTGCTTCATATTTTCACAGTGAATGAATCTAATTGTTTTATACTTGTAAACATTAATCTGCCAAAAGCTCAACTTTTTGATTTATCTATGAATGATCTTTTAACAAATGAATACAAATATGGTTATATGAAAACAGAAAAACAACAAAACTGTGACAGATGTCCATATCTAATGCAGAAAAAAAATTAGGATTCAGTTTCTATCACAACCTCACCTGTTCCCACAGTATGTCTGTTTGCAGAATAGACATTGACGACAGAACTTGGTCTCCTCCCTTTCCTTCTGCTGCTGAGCTAATACCACTTCCTGCAAGTTTGAGTGGTCAAAAGCAAGTAAAGTAAAAAATTAACATACAAAAGGGGTCAAAATGAAAGTAAATCAATTGATGAGGATTGATACTCTCATTTTTTTTTTTACTTTCAAAAGAATTAAGTATTAGAAAGTACATTTATCATTCCTGTTCATCAATCATTGAAGAGAATTGAAAGACATGATTCGTATACATGAGCAGTGCATTTTTATAAGACACACTGCTATTCTATTTAATTATAGTTACTAACATAGATTGCCCATTTATTAATTGTGATGGTAGCATGTCACACTCAAATAGAATGCCACCATAACCTTGAAAAATGCAAAACTAAGGAAAAACTATTTGTTGTTTGGTCCATTTCAAAGATCAACAGCTATTTATGAATTTACAAGAACTGAAGAACTGGGAGACCATCTAATGCTGCTAGAATCAACAATATTTCTTGTCTTACCAGTTTCTTTCTCTGTAGCTGCTCTCTGATGTCTTTGTCCTCAGGCAGAGCATCACACAGTAGGTAAAACTCTTCCTTTGGTGCTGTGAGAAAGTATAATTATAATTAACACTAAAAAAACATGGACTGATGATAATAATGTGAAAGGAACTACCAAAACAATTCATGCTGATAATGAAAAACCTTTTCAGACTCGGCTCCCTTTACTTAATATTCAGATACGTCCTATAGTTTACAAAATGATACGCAGTGTCACTGATCCAAGATCACATCCATGACACCCACTGTATTGATCCTTCTGACCATCTTCTTCAGAGAGAACCCACTCTCATCAGAGATTATTAATGCTGAGATTACCCTGTCAAGGCATTTCGAGATGGAGCTAAAATTTTCAGGTAAACTAACATAATAATCCACTATACACATAATCCACAATGCACATATTATTCTCTTATAACTTGTAAAGAAAGTCATCTTTTATCTGATGTTTTAAGTTATTCACTGAGCAGACAAACCACTTTTTGTGACAAATGTTTGAAATTATTTTAATTTCAAGGATCATGTCAGCCAACAATCACATTGAAACCTAATCAAAGATAAAATAGCTATCTGTTAAAAGTGCATGCTGTACAACAATAAAGAAATGCAAGGCGATGATGGTCAGTTCCACAACAATATTATGCCGTGAAGTCATAGGTTCTTGTATGACATACCTTCATCTTTTGTCCCTGTGTTGGTGACAATTTTCGAGCAAAATTCTGAGACAGGCTTTTCCTCTAGTCTTTTCTTCCAGTATTTAAGATACCTGAAATTTCATGAATGAGTAAAGTTTCACTGTATTTAACTAGCTGTTGCTTCCAATGACACAACAAAAAAAAAATCTGACAGTCAGGTATATACATTAATTGGGACTGTTTGCTTTTGCTCGACAATTTATTTTGGCATCCACTTTGTGGTGTAAAAAAGATAATTTCTTATCAAATCAATATTACAATTAACAAATTCATCATTCTAAAGATATATAATGCCCTCTTAGTTTCACTTGTTGTCTTTGAGACAGAGCAAATTGTGGCTCTTAGTGATACATTTGCTTACTATAAATCAGGGATGTGGAGTCTGTTGGAAAATTTTCCGACTCTGACTCCAGCCCATAGCATTCGACTCCGACTCCAGGCAATATCCATTTCCAACTCCGACTCCATCAAAACCTTCTCACTCCACCTGACTCCGACTCCAACTCCTTAAGATCTCATCTCATATAGGCCTAATAATAAACATGTCCACAGTGCAAGAATAAATTATGAACTGTTGATATATGATTAATCAAATAAATTAATAAATTACCATTAATTACCTTCACAATGAATACTGAACTATTGACATGACATTCATTGGGTGGGACCATACAAAAGTGCAAAATTATTTTAAACAAAAAGAGTGCAAAGAATGGGGAAATATTATTATTGTACATTGCTGTTGTATCTTGATGATGAAGAAACAAATTATGATAATGGGCTCTAGTGGAGCTATTAATATGCCTACATGAAATAATCAATTTATTCATGAAATAAAAATGACAAATAATCCACATGTCTATTTAGAAGCAATATTATTATATCATTGTCTAACAAAGTTGGGTAAGAGTATACCATACCTGACCACTTTCAGGTAGGCCTTTCTTTTTCTGTAAATGTGGTTCCCTATCCCTAACCCCATACCTAAACCCATACCTAAACCCATTCCTAACCCTATCCCTACCCTAACCCTGACCCAGGCTTCTAAAAATGAAATAGTAGCCAGGCGTGGTCGGGTATGGTAGACTCTTACCCAAAGTTGTACATACTGGTCTGGGTTTTGGGTGGGTCTGAGTTTTTATTTGGAGTCGGACATTATTTTTCAGACTCTGACTCCGGTGTGATATTCAACTCCGACTCTGACTCCAGGTAAATTGTCCTACTCCGACTCCACATCCCTGCTATAAATCTGATTTCATGTAATATATTTTAACATTCAACAAAGTTTATTCAATAGCTATACTCACGCAGCCAAGTTAGCAATGTAGTTGACATCTGCAATAACAAACTTGTGCATCAACACTAGATGTGCCAGGATATCCTCTTTGCTGTCAGCAGGATAGGAGCGATCACAGAGCAGGCACATCAGAACACTGGCCTCTTCTTCAGCCTTTGCATTCTCCTCTTTCCCAGCTTCATCAATTTTAGCTGCGCTGAAGGTTAGGGTTTCCAACACTGGCTTGTCACTGCTGTTTGAGTTTGTGCTCTCCGAGCGTTTGCGACGGACCAGCATTTCACGCACAGGTCGCTCCTCTTTTGGGCCATCCTCTGGCTTCCCTTCTGATGACAATGACACAGACTTTTCTACACTTCTTTTTTCTTCAATCGTATTCTTAGCAGTAAAATTCAAGTCCTTATTGTTACTGCTATCCGCTAAAAACACACTGTCATCCTCATCACTGATCTTGTTTGTGCTTTCATTTGGCGCTGGGTTTTCAGAATTATCTTTCTCAGTGTCCACTGATACAACCTTTGAATCAGATTCTGGCATTTCAGCGTTTGAGGAGTTTTCTTTGTCACTTGCGTTAGATATCACCTGCACAGTGTCCACCCCTAGGGCATCAGTACTGCTATCACAAGATTCATCTTTAATTTTATCTACACTTGATTCATTATTTTGACAAGTATTTTCTGGTTTGACAGTGCTTGAATATATTTCATCCTTTCCAGACATGGAATTCATTTCATCTTTGCCACTGCTCCTTTCTGACTTTGAATTCCCAGTTTCAGTTTCCGCAGTGTCCTTGCCAAGATCTTTGTCTCCATCACCTGGAAATTCCTGCTGATCTGCCTTTTCATATGGCGTGATATTTTGAGCATGGCCAGTGGCTCCAGCACAATCTACATTGCTATTCTCTCCATCAACTGCTTCTGGTGTGTCAGTTTTACTACCAGTTTCACTCTCACTAACACTGGCTTCCAGGCTTGCCTTGTCCTCTCCAGGAGAATTCTTCTCAGGATTTTCCTCATCTAGTTACAGAAAAGAAAAAAGGAGAGAAAAAATTAAAACACAGTGAAAATTAATGTCAGTCGAGTTCACAAAAACAGACCAAGTAATAAACCAAAGGTAAGGAAAAAAATTTAGATCTAAATGCCATTATATAATATTCTTCCATGATATGTGAGCAAATATTTGCTACAAATGTCTTGCAAAATATTTCTCACTGTAAGGCTCAGAAGATTAATGAGTGTTTTTGACTTTTTTATTATTAGGCTTTTTGCAGTTAATAGTACTGCAACCACAATAATAATATCACTGACCGATAGAATGTTTTGCAACCAAAGAATATATAGATCTAGATCTAGAGTCTATAGATCTAGATCTAGATCTATATAGGCTATCTATAAAATCACAGACCTTTGTGAATCTGTCATTTTTATTTTTTTTATGATTGCTATACTCTAACTCTGTTCAAAATTTAATTTCTTCTGTCAGCTGACAATGAGCAAACTTTTTTTTTTTTAACTGAAATCCTAACAAAATGTCATAGCCATTGAGCACCATCCATCCTGCATTCATGATGGCTCACTGAGTATGATTTCCCATGCCACTTTGTAAGCAAGTTTATAGACGTCTATAGCAAAGCGTTCTGTCAAGGCCTTTGAGCAAGATTAAGTTGAGACTAATTTTTTCCAAAAAATAGGCCTGCATAAAAATCGCATTGGCTGCATTTTTTTTATTTTTTTATAACAGGTTCCCAATCTAAGAACATTTAAGTTGGCACAAATTAATATAGTGATGGTTTTGTCCAAAATATGAAAGCTAGAATATGGTGGGCTCCTGGATCTTGCATGGATCTAGAATTTTTACTGGAACTAGACTATAGACTAGATCTAGATCTAGATCTAGACTAAAATTAGTAGACTATTTGTTCATCAATAATGAAGCTGTCAAATCAGTGAAGTCACATGAAACAATCATATCATCATTATGACATGAGCAAAATGATAATGCAGATAAAAGTGAGGTATGCCATGCCACATAACCATGATTTTCTTTTTCCTGAGGACAAAACATGTTTTCGTGTTTCCCACGCTGACGTTGTCTTCTCAGGTTTCAGGCGTACTATGATGGATGATGTTATTCACATCGTGATGAGTTATTCTCACCATGATCCTCGCCCGTTCGATTTGTCATTGATCCTTAAGAATCAATAATAAAATGTAGAAATGTCACCATCAAGCAGGTCTAACGAACAAGTGTTTAATACAGATTGCGTTAGAACATAATACGAAATGCGCCAATGAGGTCTACTAACCTATTTCCAAATCAGTCGAACTGCTGCCATCAACGGAGGCCGCCATATTGGAAATAAAGTCAACGTTAGAGAGTTTGTACCTTACTAATTTTACCACAATGTTATGGTCCAAAATACGAAAAACGGAATGCTCATAAATAAGATGATTTTTTTTTTTCTGTTGAGATCGTAGGCAGATGGTTAATTATTATATTCTCGTCTCTTCTATTCCAAACTTAACCGGGATTTTTTCAAGAGTGTCCCCCACGCTACTGTTGGATAATATTATTACGCTATTATATACAAGAAATGAACCATTACGAGTGAGAAATCAACAGCTGGTACAGGGAGATAAATAATCCCCAGATTCATGAAAAGACTGTAATATCGATCTAGGTAGGTGTGCCGATTGTCATACCGGAATATCAATCATTATACAGTGACATGAGTCTGATGTGCACCGTGAGTAGATAAAGAATGAAAGGTGGCCAATGCTGCTGATGATCTAGATCTAGATATCTAGGTCTAATAATTATAATTGAAGAGAAAAGTATTTTGGCGAGAGACGCAGTATGGAAAATTAGGGCTGCATGTTACACAGACCACCATCGGGGGATACCACTTTCAAGTGTTAAGGGCCAACCGTTCGTTGACAGTGTGAAAAGTGCTGCAGGTTCAAATCCTACCACTTAATTTTTTTCAATAATTCAAGGATGCTCTGGCGTTCTGAGTAGGGAAGCCCGATGTCTAGCCCTCTCAGATAAGGGCCAATGTATTTCGAAAGCTATGTATGTACGTTATGCACGTTAAAAAAAAAAAGGGGGGGGGGGGGGAATTAAGCTGAAAGTTAGATCCATCACATGAGAATAGAGCAGGCCGACATACTACAATGATCTCTAATCTCCCACTGGGAACTCCCATTTAAATCTTACACAAATGGAATGTAAATTGCTATCCTGAATAATGTCTTTCAAAAATATCACTTACATGTTCATTCTGGTCATTCGCGTTTCATACCACGTTCATGAATGCAGTAAATAAAAAATAAAAATTTTAAAAAATATATACAAAATGAGAAAATTATGACGGAAACAAAGTGAAAGTAACTAAACAGAAAAATAATAGATCTATAAATAGACACGTGACTTAATGGATTTATTAATAAAGAAATCAATTAGTGAATAAGTAAACAAATAAAGGATAAATATGTAGATTTATAATGAATACAAAACATCATGAATAAATAAGTGAATGGACGAAAAAAGTAAATAAATTAATAAACAATATATAAATAATATGATTAATTAATTGGAGAAACGAGATCGTATAAAGCATTTTTTAAAAATTGCTTTGTGTAAAGACCTCACTCCAGACTTGATTTTTTCCTCTGGTTACATGTATTTTAAAGTACAAAGATTATAAAAAAAGAAACAATAAAAAACTGTTTCTTATTTTATCATGCACCACACTGTTGCGTTATCATTAAAGGTTAGAAAAATTTGAACAGTAACATTGGATCATTCTAAAGGTTGACACACAATTCAGCGTCATAAGTATTATATGGTCACGAATATCCTTTTTTTTTTTCTCACCCCAATAGACAACTTGAGGGATAAGGAGTTGATCGTAATCTCAGCTAAATGCAATTGAAGATACTCAACTTGTGCAATATACGTCACTTTATTATATCATGTTACTGTGTGACATAACTTAAAAGTCTTTTTTTTTTTTTACATGTAGCTCTTACTATTGACTAAAAATAAATTATCACAATTCAGAGAGGGAAAAAACAATCAAGAATAAAGAACTAAAAAAGGTTATAAAACCACATATTTAGACAGGAGGAAATTGGTAGAAAGAGACAGCACTGGATAGGACAAAAGGCATACACATGTATGGAATTCCTGATAAAAACTGGAAGAAGTACAATCAAAATAGACTTAGAATGTAATCCGCAATGAAAGATATCAAGAGAAAAGCAAGGAATTTCATGGAAGAGACACTTTGAGAGAAGACGAGTAGTGCTCGTGGGCTGTAAAAGTGACATTATCTCAAGATCGATTTCAGTCAAAGTTTATGGTCTGCAGTGCAAAAGCCCAAGAGAGGGTGATGGTCGGTGATGACGTGGACATTGGCTTGCTGATATGTATACCATTATTTGACAACATTGTAAGAAGTAAAATTACACTTCTGTATACATCTAAGAATTAGTTTGTTAACCCACACCATTCAATAAAAGAGCTGTTAGCTCCTGCTTGTATTTTGTCAAACCCAAAACTTGACAGTATGGCTTAGTACTTGACGGCCATTGTTGAAAGACATCGAAAATTGCTTGGGAACGGAACTGCACTGTGTTGTTTATTATTCGGATTCGTAAATCTTGTATAATTATGAATCACCCTGCTTTAAGAGTGTGTTATGCTATACATATCTTTATTTATATTGTAATGTATTCTACTGTACTGCATTTGTACTGTATCTACATCCTATAGTATTCTGTTGTACTACCTAGTGTCGTGTTGTAAGGTATCGTATTGTACTCTGAATTACATACATGTATATTATATTATATTGTTATTCCACATATGTATTGTTCTGCTCCGAGGAAAAATGTAAGATGGCACGGTGACATCATGCTGGAAAATGCTAGTAGATTTATCTCAAATACCCTGTGGGCAATTCATATGTCTGATGTTTCAACTTAAGTTTGGTCTGCCCTTGGGGATTAACATGAAATAAATGATAACGTCCATGGCATGTCAGTCTTTCCTTTTCATTCAAAAAGGAGAGAGAGAGAGACAGACAGACAGACAGACAGACAGACAGACAGAGAAACAGACAGATAGATTAACAGACAAATAGATAGATAGATAGATAGATAGATAGATAGATAGATAGATAGATAGATAGATAGATAGATAGATAGA
>JBCAUA010077694.1:0-10845 GCA_038406235.1 Peronia verruculata
TATCTATCTATCTATCTATCTATCTATCTATCTATCTATCTATCTATCTATCTATCTATCTGTTTGTCTGTCTACCTAACCATCTGACTATCTAATAGATTTTAAAGTAGTAGCGCAATTACAGTTTGAAATGAATCCCTTTGCTTCGACCATTTTCTGAACTGCCAGGATACTTTAAGGCCCTAACTTCTAACGATCTTTTCGCCATTATACTATATCTTACTTAGAGTGGCAATCTGTTTGCACGTGTGATCGGCCATATGGTATTATATAATAAATTGTGCTTATTTTATGGTAGCTACTGTTTTTACCTTTCTCTCCGACGTCAAGTGCTATATCAACTAATAAAACATTGCGTTATGTCATCTCCTACCAGTGTATATTTTTTCTTTGGCCCAAACTAATCGAATGCACGAAAGGGGATGAGTGGATCCTTAAATCGAGGTTTTGCTTAGAATATTCGATTTTGGCCTCATCTCAAACGATCACTTTTTCTGAATATTAGAAAAATATTTGTTGTTGTTGTTGTTGTTGTTGTTATTGTTGTTGTTGTTGTTGTTTTCAAAAATGCCCATGTTCATTTTTAAGCCAATCGAAAAGTGGTCTATCAAAGGTTGTTCAGCCTAAGACCATTCAGACCCTGGATCAATCGGGGCTCTATATTCATTGATAGATCGCCAATATGTCATTGTCTCTGGGCAAACGGTGCATAAATAAATAAATAAATAAACAAATAAATAAATAATAAATAAATAAATAAATAAATAAACAAACAAACAAATAAATAAAAACTTGATTGTGATCTCTTTCACCAAAATCGCCATTCCCAATGCTAGGAATGGACACTAGCGGGCCCACCGAGACGTTGACCATATCGAATATAAGCAGAAGCTTTCACTTTACCAGGGCCTCCGACAATGATATACGTCACATAACAAAATAGTGTTGTGTTGTTTTTTGACCACGGTTGTGGACAGCTGAGATAACCACCTCTACAGGAGGTTGAAAAGCTTATGGAAATCATAACCATACCAGGGCCTCCAAGGTGAACTTCCCAATACCTGATGAGAGTCAGATTTGTCCTATCTCTGCTGTTTCAGGATACAAGTCATAGAAAGTGCAAGACATATTCATTACATAATAATAATTTTAATTACAGTAATAACATCTAGCAGAAATATAAAGAAGTCTAGCATGTGATAGACAATCTAAGAAATAAACGAAACATGTTTTAAGGTTTAAAGCCTGAACAAAAAACTCTCTTTAACTATTATGTCTGTGAAAAAACAAAAAACCCATTAAATGCGTTGTTCTCAGAATTAGGTTTTTTTTTTTTTTTTTTGAAATTCTGCAGCAGATTGCTATAAAATAGCCAGAGGAAATTTTCAATAGAATTTTAAATTTTTGAGAAAGAGATTTTTGGAGTCAAATTTTCGGAAAATCGTAGGTCGTCAGATAACGATCTTTAAAAAAAAAAATTCTGGAAAATAAATTAAGCAAAATTATCAGAAATATGGCATTCCTACTTTTAGATATTGAACTGAAAACTGTGTGCGCGGACTGTCAGGCAAATCGGTTGAAAACTGTAGAATTCTATTTATGGTAAAGTTACGCAATGTCGACTGGCAAAATTCAAATGGGGCCGTTACCATGACAACCATGAGCGCTTTTATCTTTAAAAGAAAGAAAAGCTTGTCCTTGCAATTTAACCATGCCAAATTCGATGATTATGGTTAAAATCATCCCCCCCCCCCCTTTTCAAGGGTTTCCAACGTGACTACTAGGATTCACCCCCTCCCCTTAACCCTCTTAAGACCAGTAGTGGCTGGGATATATTATGAATCAGTATGTAAACATTACTGATGTGAGAATGGACCATATGCCACGTGCTTGAGACACACCAAAAATAATAGTAATGATAATAAATAAACTGTAAATCATGTTATTCGTGACTCTCGTTCATATACTGTTTTCCCCCTGTGTAAGGAAAAAAAAAATGGGTGCATTAATTTCTATGATGTGTTTTACTGGTACCCATCAAGTGATGTCATAAAAGAAACACTTGACATCACGCAATCGTCGAATTCCTTCATGTATAAATACTACATCTTACAAAGGCTAAGTCACATTTCTGGACTTCTCGAGACGAATCGTTGAAGGAGAACCATGAAGACTGTAGCCGCTTTCCTCTGTCTGATTGGTAAGTCTTTTCCACATTGTCTTCTTATGTGGGATCTTATGTCCATACTAGAAGAAAATCCACAAGCTCCGTGGGAGATTATTGAAAATAGCCCAGCGCCTCAAACTGTATGGCAAGGCGTGCGCACCTTGATGTTGATATTTTAGTTGACAAAACATTGAATGTTACTCAAGAAAACCTGTTTTTGAACCCGTCATACTATCGAACGTAAAATTCGGATCATGCATCTTAGCGAGTTTATTATTCAATTATTATAGCAATTTTAGAATAACGTCAAAGATAATAAGCTTTTTTCGAGTTTATATACATGGAAACACAGATCCTTACGCAACAATGTTGTGTGCCCAATTTCAGATCGATCCGTTCAGCGGTTTTCGAGTCCATAAGCCTATTGTTGGTTTTCTTGATTTGCTTTTTTGTACAGGAAAATTACTGGTTGAGAACACTCATACAGAAGGCGTCTACCAGGAACTAAGAAAAGCCACAGATAAAGTGAACAAAATCCGTCTTTTTTCAGTTATTGTTTTTTTTTTTTTTTCTTTTTTTTTTTTTTTTTCTTAAGCCCTTAATCCTAAGAAAGAAGGATTATCTCAGACTTTGTAAAGGTTGCCTGTTTGTGCTGAGAATTTTTGTTTGTTAGAAGTGTGTAATTCTGAAATTTTGCCCGGACAGCGGCACGCAGCCTACTCTTGCATCGGTTTTAAACTGCCAAGGGTTCTTTAACGTGCGTAACGTACACACGGGACCTCCGAAATATATTCACCCTTATCTGAGAAGGTTAAACGTCGCTACCCAGAGGAAGCCAAGGAACCGTTGATTCACTGAAAAAAAAAGTGCAGGTTTTGATCTTCGTGTCCTTCCATGTCCCGATGGCAGACCCGAGAGTCGAACTTGGGGACGGCCAGAACCCTCGACCTCATCAACGAGAGTTGTTTTCATCCTGAAGCAGACGCCGAATCACCGAGCCACTGCCCATTCCTTCTCCCCCCCCCCCCTCCCCTCTTTCAGCTGTCTCCGTCCAGCATCTACATTATGGAAACCAGAAAATTGAATCTGTGATTGGCCATTTTATCATATCAATGGCGACATGCTGGCGGCAAAAGCAGATATTTATTTCAAAGGCAAATTAAGCATTTTAGAACCTCTCTTTCTATCTTTCTATCTATTTCTCTCTTAGAACCTCTCTTAAGGCAAGTGTAGGGACAGAATATTCATCAATTCAATCTGAATTTAGATTTAAAAAAAAGAATTATTGTTGTTGTTGTTACTGCTGTTATTTTTGTTATTTAGTTTGCTCTTCTGTTAAATTTGATGTCTCGGCTCATCATAAAATCGGCGATATTGTCATTGTCTTTGCTTTATCTGCTGTTTGTGTTTATACTGGGATAAATCATAAACTGGGTCCAGATATGTTCAGATAATCTCTGACTGTGGACTATCTGATATGCTAGCTAGGTGGTGTTGCAGGGACCTCTGAATGTGGACCCTTTCTGTTTCTTTCTCACGTCTTCGGTATCAAGAATCAAGTTCGCATCTGATACAGTCTGGTTCTAACCAGCTGTTACATAGATATGGTCCCCCGCGGGGGCCTGGGGTTTATAAGTTAGTTCCCTGATTCCAGCCATCGGGGTGACTACCATGCAGTGACATCCTCGACATTCCAGCGGAGATATCTTTTCTCTCTCTCCTCGCTCCTGCCTTCTGTCTCGTTTTCTTTCCTCTCTTCTTCCTGAAATGTAAACATATCTTACCGTGTTTGACATAATGCAGCTGTTATCGTGTCGTATTAAACTCTAACACAAACAAACAAACAAACAAATAAACAAAGTTAGATATGGCAAGCCCTGCAGGATGAATTGATCCAGTCCCTTCATATCCAGCTATCACAAATGTAACAGAACCTTATTTATTACTGCAATGTTTGAATCTGTAACAGATATTGTATTTGCCTTTCAGTTTCTATAAAATTTAACCATCTCAGCTACTTTGGTAATCATGTCGGACCGAGGTAAAGTTTGTTAGCATCTCCATCTGTCCCAGAAACTTAATTCACAGGTTAATGGGGATAGATACGACATTAAAGCCATTTTCACTTGTAGATACGACATTAAAGCCATTTTCATTTAAAGACTCCAGTGTAAAAAACAGATAAGTCACATTTTTGTGAAAAATGAGTTATTGCCCCGACGTTATAAACACACCGCTAAGATTTGTTCACTAGAACAATAATTCGGAAAAAAAGGTAAGTTCCGCTGAAAAGAAAGTTCTCAAAAGGGAATACTGTGAAATACTATAGATTTGTAAAATTTCTGATTTACTTCCTTTGTAGAAAATGTGACTTAATCTGGTTTTGCCAGTGGGGTCTTCTTCAATTTGTTAAAAATGAAGAATGGCTTTGTGTTTGCTTCCAGCTGTCTGTGTGGCCGCCCGTGACACACGTATCATCAACGGTGCCGATGCCAGCCTCTACTCCCATCCCCACCAGGCATCTCTCCAGTACAGGAGTCTCTTTGGTAGCTGGTCTCATATCTGTGGTGCTGTACTGATCAGTGACAACAAGGTTTGTGATTTTGAGCTCAGTTGATTGCTTATATGAATCTTTGCTTTGTTCTTTAAAAGTTGTACAAATTCAGAGTATGGTTACTTTTATATATTTAATGATCGAAACTTATACAAAGAAGGTAGTATAGTAGAACATTTTTCAGTGTATGTAACTCCTATTCAGAAATATGTGAGAACAAAATAGCTCGACATCTGTCCTGATAGACGGAGATTTAACTGAGCCTTAGCTGCTGGTTATTGCTCGAGTTTTGCAGTAAAATAAAACAATTGAATTAATGTTGGTTGTCCATCGGATCCGATGATGACGTTTGCATTCTGCAACTCATCGCTGTACACAAAGGTGGCTCTGCAGTCCTAGCCTGGAGGCGCAGAGTCTTGAATAGTGGGGGCACTGGAAGTCTGTTGTTGTGATCTCTGCTGATGCAGCTCTGTAACGCCTTTCTCTGGCAACAGTGAGCTTCTAGTGTCGTACTTCCTTGTAGTTGGACGGTTGAAAACAATTGAATGTAAGAAATAACAAAAAGACAATGCTAATCGTTAACAAAACTGATGAAACTGCTCTTGTATCCTCCTATATCTTTCCTTTCTGCAGAACAACCGTAAGATATATTGCATTATTTTTAGATTTCGAGCAAGTGATTCATTATGATTTTTTTTCTTTGTAAATGCCGTCAGAGTACAATATATGTGTGAATGGTAGAAAAATAGAGTTTCTATGGCGGGGGTAACTGTGTTGCTGTGATATATTATTGATATGTGTATTTTTGTGTGTGTCGACAGCTGGTGACCGCTGCTCACTGTGTGGACGGCAAGGTCGTCAACAGATTGAGAATTGTAGTCGGAGCCCTCCGTTTGGACCAGGACACCCCGTATCAGCAGACCATCACCATCCAAACTATCAACAAGCATTCTGGCTACATCTCCAACCAAGCAGGTTTCCCCAATGACATTGCTACCATCCACCTTAGTTCTCCTGTCACATTCAACGACAACGTTCAGGTATACCATCACAGTAAATAGTAGTGCTGGGCCCCGGGTAATTTTTTGCTACCTAGGTAATAAGCGGGTAATGAAAAAAATTCCGGGGTACTCCACATTTCATTATATTCTTTCTTAAAAATCCTGGCACGAAAGAGATGGCAGTTGGCAGCAAGGCCCTTTCTCTGAATTAATCGCCTGTTTCAGTTTCCGTCAGTAAGAGCAAAGTGAGACATAGGCCTAGACAGGTGAAGTACAAATAAAATATAAACAATGAGAAATGGTAAATAACTTTAATCTTCGTGGATTATACATGATTATTTAGTCAAAGAAGAGAATCTTCCTTTAATTAAGGTCACACTTATTCCAAATTAAAAAACCGGGTACCCGACACCAATACCCGGATATCCGGTTTTGAGCTGCTTATCCGGGTACCCGGGTAACTATCCGGGTACCTGCCCAGCTCTAGTTAATAGTCATGAATTCCTTCCTCCAAGGTAAAAACTATCATGGTCACGCTTTTCAGAAGAACTCAAAAAGTTAAGTGTTTACAGAAAGGACTGAGAACCTTAGGATTGGCGACTATAGTGAAAAACTTCATACAATTGTTTCGCGGCCAATCGAAACGAAACGTAAGTCACTGGGCTAGAACAGAGAATTCAGGCTTTGAATCTGATGAGAGGATTCAGATATCAATTTTTTTTGGTTGTTTTTTAACGATTGCAGAAATCGAAAGTGCATTTATTTCTGTACAAACTCATATCGATCTTACCCACCATTTATAAATATTACTTCATTTTTTTTCCGTGAGGTAGGCATGTAGATTTATACGTCCGACCGTTCATTTAAACTCGATCTCTCGATTTTCTCGTAATTTCGGTCACTGCTGGTCGGTCCTGCCTTATTTCTTTAAACCGTAACATGTCTGACTAGAATAAAGCTAGCTTAAAGCGTTTTTCACCATCTGAAAGGGTATTGAAATAAGCTATCACCTGATACCATAAACCCCAGATGGTGAAAAAATTGACAAACGTCTCATTTTGACTGGCCAGGAGACAATTATCTCTTATAAGACTGTGTTACAGTTAAAAATTCTCGGATCTCCCTGCCAGTATTGTCTGTCATATTCCATCCTGTTACGGTTACGCTCTTGTTTAGACTTTCAATCTCCTAATGGTGGTTATCTCGTGTTCTGTTATGCTTGTGCTTGTATTTTCTTTATTAAAAAGTCTTACAATTATAGATTTTGATTTGATTCAGGACCAGATTCTAGATCGTTTCCCAGATTATCTGCCATTTCCAAAAGAGGGATTTGTGTAAAGGGAGATAATTTTGATCAAAGGTTTACGTCCCTTTGGTAGACGAAACATGTGTTGAGCAAGCAGTGTAAAGAGAGAAAACATCCTTTTCCCCCTTTGTTATTCAAAGGACTAGTTGATAAAAAAAAATAAATAAATAAATAATAATAATAAAATTATAACAATATAAAGAAACATTCTCCTTATACCATAATTTTTTTATCTTATTTATTTATTTATTTTATTTTTTGAATTTTTATCGTGTATGTTTCAAGTGTTTCAAGAAAAAGGCGCAAAAATGGCTATTTCCCTCTTTGCACTATTTGTTCAATCCGTCTTTTGTCTGGTGAAGGGAAGTAATAGGAATGAGCACAACGATCCCTTATTTCAGTGTGTGAATTGATTATATCAGTTACTAAGATATTCAGCAAATATTGTCGAAGTTTTTGTGTCTCTATATATCCAGCCCGCTGAACTGGCTCCAACTGACATCTCTTTTGCCGACACTGAATGTGTCATCTCAGGCTGGGGAAGATATGATGCAGACAGTAATGCGGGCGCTGTCCATCTCCAAGAGGTTCCAATGACCAAGATCACCAATGAAAAATGTGCTTCCTACTGGGGTTCTTCCATCAACGACAACCACATTTGTATCCTTTCCGACGAAGGTAGAGTATCCAAGTCTTGTTTCACCTAAACTCAGCTCTCTATCTAAGGCGATTATGAAACAGTAAATATGTCGAGCATATGCTTTGTCAAGAACTCCTTCTAACTTTTGTATATGGTCTTCAAATATTGCAGTTACAACTCATTAGCACTTCCCTTTGTCAATGATAACCACATTCAAAGACCATTTAAATAATTGATTCCTATCTTTTTCATTCATTCTAGTTTCCCTTTGGTCTGGCTACCTCTCATTAAAACGTCCCCTTGCCAATGATAACCACCCTCAAAGATCATTTGAATAATTGAGTTCCCTCTACATTCAGTCTAGTTTCTCTTTGGTCTGGCTCTCTCTCAGTAGACCTTTCCCTTGTCAGTGATAACAACCCTTAAAGATCATCTGAATAATTGAGTTCCCTCCACATTCAGTCTAGTTTCCCTTTGGTTTGTCTGCCTCTCAGTAGAACTTCCCCTTGCCAATGACAACCACGCCCAAAGAGAAGAGGAAAGGGAAGAAAGATAGAGAATGAGAGAGAGAGAGAGAGAGAAAGAGAGAAATGAAGTTACTTAGAGAAACAAAGAAAGGAGTGGGAATTGAGACGTCAGTTTGTAACAGAGAAATTCGTGTTTGTAACGTAGAATGTGACTGAGAATTGAGGGTGAAACGCTTGGGAACGTGAGTGAGAAAATGGCACTGAGAGGTCACAAAGTAAGGAAGTGGCACTGAGAGGTCACAAAGTAAGGAAGTGGCACTGAGAGGTCACAAAGTAAGGAAGTGGCACTGAGAGTTCACAAAGTGAGAAAATGGCACTGAGAGGTCACAAAGTAAGAAAGTGGCACTGAGAGGTCACGAAGTGAGAAAGTGGCACTGAGAGGTCACAAAGTGGGAAAGGGGCACAGAGAGGTCAGAAAGTCCTCAAGGTTTGCTAACATTGTTCAAGCCCTTGTCCTTGTCCTCTCTGTTCTCCCGACAGCTAATGCCCTCGCTAGTGCCTGCAATGGTGACAGTGGTGGTCCTCTCATGTGTGGCCCCAAGAAGGAATACCTGGCTGGAGTCACTTCCTGGGGTGTGTCCACCTGCAGTGGTAAGTAGTGTCTACATCACTCCAGGTGTTCTATGCCCTCATGCCATGCAAACAGTAATTTAAAAGCTACGCACTTCAATAAAAGTGTTTTCAATACTGATATCTTAGAGGTAAATGTTAGGGTGAAGTCTTTTTTGGCCATAGTTTACATTTTAAACTTAGTAGCATTCTGTGCCGAAGGATTTCCTATAGAACTTCCAGATAAGCATTCTACTGTGTTTTGTCTTAGGCCATACAATAATATACTTTTTCGGAAGTAGATTTTTCTTGTAGGTGCCTTCTTATTTATAAAGCCATTTTGGAAAGTAAAACCAAAAAATAATACAAGCCTTGGGTGAGTAGATTTTAGATTTCAAATAACACTACATGTATTTCTTTCATCACCGGTGCCTCATTTCTTTCTTTCTTTCTTTCTTTCTTTCTTTCTTTCTTTCTTCTTTATCCTTTCTTTTTTTTTTTGTTTCTTTTTTCTTCCTTCTTTCTCTGATTATCAGTTTAATTAAGCATTTATTTATTTATTTATTCACGTTTTTTTTCATTATCTGTTTCTTTATCTATTTAGTTCCATTTTTTTAAATATATATTTTATTTTTATGTTGTTGTTGTTGTTTTTTTTTAGTTTTCTTCCACAGTTTTGATTACTTTTGAGCGTTAAAAAAGGAGAGTAAAACACAGCGGGCATTTGTTGTATTATTTAGAACCTGGAATGATGTTGTACTGATATCAGACTGGCTAAATTAACCCTAGAAGAATTGGTAGAAACTGCTGGAGCATTACGACGTTTATCATGACATTTAGGGATGGCCAAGAAATGGTGATTCAGGCCCTATGTGGGATCGTTAAGAAAAAAAAAAAAACTTTCCTACCTTACTGTTTGTTACCAGACAAGTGATTTAAATGCCAAGTATATTGAAGGAATCTTTGACCATGTCAGCAGCTTGACGCTTTTATGGTTAACCACACACATTGCTATACATTTTTTTTTTTTCATTTCCAGGCGAATACCCAAGTGTCTACACCCGTACTTCCAACTATAACGACTGGATCGCAACCAACTAATGAGTTGTTTTCTTCTTGACTCTGATCAAATAGAAGAAACGATTTGTTTGTTCTCTGGATCGACACAATAAACAAGTGTGGTCCAGAATTTGTCTTTGTTTCCTTCGTTCAGTGTATCGTTCGTGTACCCGCCACCCCCTCTCTTTCTCTCTTTCTGTCTTACTGTCCTGTTCTCTCTCTCTCTGTCTCTCTCTGTCTTTGTATCTCTCAATTTCGTTCTCTCTCTTTCTATCTCTTTGAGAAGTTCTCTCACGCCCTCTCTCTCTCTCTCTCTCTCTCTCTGAGTATGTAGCATACAATCCACCTCTTTTGGCAGAAGTAGTAATATAAACATATTCTGTTTTAAAAACAAAAAACAAAAAAAAAAAAAATTTAAAAAACAAAAACAGTAAAATAAACAAACAAGCAGGAAACTCATTCCCTAACATGAAGTTAATTTTTCACTATCCAAGCCCATCTATCTTTCGCTATTATTATTATTATTATTATTTTTATTATTATTATCGGGAGCACAGAGATCAGAATCTTCCTTTTTACGCCTCAAATTGTCTTTTCTACTTAATGATATCTTAAACATTTTGGACGAACAGTTGAAGTTGATATTTTATCTACTTAAAAAAGAGGGAGAGAGAGAGAGAGAGAGAGAGAGAAAGAGAGAAAGAGAGAATATATATATATATATTAAAATATAGGGAGGCTGTCTACCGGCAATTAATCAAATATTTAAAAAAAAAAAAAAGCAAACAAAAACAAACAATATGAAGAACTGGACACAGTGGAAACTGAAAAAGATTAGTTTCACTAGCCATTTTAAAAAAATCTGGTTGCCTATTCGTCATAGTCCTTATCATCATCAGCATCATCATCATCATCATCATCATCATCATCATCATCATCATCATCATCATCATCATCATCAGACCGGTAACTAATAAAACCATTCAAGAAAAACAAATAACACAGAAATCTATAAAGAACTTGATAGCGATGGTTAAATCTG
>JBCAUA010077705.1:0-10845 GCA_038406235.1 Peronia verruculata
CAGTGGTGTTTCTACGGCAGATCGGACTCAGACTGTGACAGACATCATGAGAGGGAACGAAGAAGAAGAAGAAGAAGTTTGGATGTCTGGAAACTTTCCGGTGAATTATTCTTTGTATGTCTGTACAACGTTCGGTGTTTGTACGGTACTTGTTTGTGTGAATTAATCTAATTTTTGTATGTCCTTACGACGTTCAGCGTTTGTATAACACTTGTTCTTGTGAATGACTGTCTTGATAGAAGATTATTGTTGGTTTCTTCAACGCGAAACGGAGATTCCACACAAGCGAGAGTGGAAGACCTCAAGCACTTCTGATTCAATCAAAGGATGCCGCTAATGTGTACGTTCTAATAATGTTTTCATAAATAATCTATGGATTCTTGATAAGGTTTTTAGTATTTTGAAATGTCTTAAAGAGAAATAAAAATGTACCTACTGTTTACTCTTATTCTCAGGAACATTTCTATGTTGCAAGCTCAAAGTAAAAATTAAGCCATGAGTATTATAGGAAAAAAAAAAAACAAAAACAAAACAAAACACACACACACACACAAAAAAAAACCCCTGATATGCCACTTCAAACCTGATTTCAGATCTGAGATCAAGGACCCAAAATTACTTTAAAACAATTATAGATCTAACGCTTTCCAGTTAGGCATACAGAAGATGAAATTTGTTGACCAGTGGTGTAAACATTCTTTGTCTTTGGTCGAGTATCCATTTTGACCTGAGTCGTATCAGAAAGCGCTTGTAATTGTTTTTTTTTTTTTCCAAGAACCCTCCCCCCCCCCCCCCAAATATATCCGAATCAGCTTGGATACGAACCTGAAACTTTTGATCCTGAGTCCAACGACCCAGCCACCGACACCATAATATAAATAATAAGTTTGTATATTACACATGTACCTTTGTACGAGAAATGCATTTCTGTGAAAATGTATGTAAGCATTACTACGAGTGGACTTTTTTTTCTGAATCTCCCAGTGCTCACCTAGGGGGAAGTAACCGTCTTGTTTGTTTGTTTGTTTGTGTTGGGATTTAACGACACATTAGCACGATTACGGCTATATTGTGTCAGGCACGGTTAGATACGTTTACACGTCAAGAAGAAGAAAGGAAAGAAAGTGGGACAGAAGACAGGAGCAAGGAGAGAGAGAAGAGATGTGTCCTCTGGAATGTCGAGGATGGCACTCCATGGGAGACACTCTACCGATGGCGGGCTTATACCGCCTGCAGGTGAAAGCAGAGAACCTACTTATAAACCCCGGCCCCCGCAGGGGGTAATCGTCTTGTGTTGTGATTTGTCAAACGGATGGATGGATAAGCAAAGGTATTCAGCTACGTTTCCTTTCCTTGTAGAACCCACTGTATTCTGAACAATTAGAGCAATATTGGGTCATTACTGTGTAGTGTATCATTTACAAACAACAATAGATATGGTAAGATTAAATAATTCAATAACTTACCGGATAATTTAATTTTTAAAAAAATCTGCGTTATTTTTATCCTATTTGCTTCCACTTAGTTAAGCCTATTGTCATTTTCAAGGACTCCATGGATGCCGGGCAGGGAATGTTTCTACAGTGAATAGGGACAACAACAACAACAACAACAAAAAGTGGTTTGTATTGGTGGGTTGTATTGGTGGTATTAAGGGAGTTTTACAGACTGGGAGATTGTTTTAATCGACCCCATGACTTCCCTGTGCCTGATAAAATGCGTGTTGTGAAGAGAAGAGTAAAATGACTTTTGAGGCTTTTTGAAACGAACAGGATGAAAATTTTAATGTCTTGGTTCAAGAAAAACGTTTTCTTCCTGTTGTCATAGTTAGTCAGTTCCTTGGGAATAGCTGTCAGCCACACTTTGGAACCTGTTTTCGTCTTACAAGAACTTCCTGACTAGTCTATAACATCAGTTGGGTACTCATTTCAACCTAGGTCTCGTTGAAAAAATGTGTGCAAATAAGAAGTCGTTTCGTAGACAATTTGTCCCCGTTCAAAAGAGGGACTTGTGTTAGGAGAGAACATTTTGATCAGCCCTATTACTTCCCTTTGCCAGACAATACAGGTTGTAACAAGCGTAAAATAACAAGTGTAAAATAACAAGTGTAAAATAACAAGTGTAAAGAGGGAAATATCGCTTTACTTCTTGTCGTTCGAAAACTGGTGGCAAAAAAAAAAAAATGATAAAATTATAACAATAGGAAGAAAACAATCTCTTTACATCATAATTTTTCTGGAATTTTTCTTGGCGTCTGTTCAAGCAAAGGGCGCAAAAGTGATTTTTTTTCTTATTTACACTGCTTGTTCAACCCCTCTTTTGTCTGGTAAAAGGAAGCAATAGGACTGAGCGCAACGGTCTCCCACTGTCTTTTGTCAAGAACAGAATGTTGACCTCCGTTAGGATATTGAACCTAGGGTCAGGCGGCCTAAGCACTAAGCTCACCTATATATCCCTATTGATACAGAAACTTTGTGTTCAACTGACAAATGTTGCAAATCCCAGAATTCAAGGTCTGAAATTATTTCACAATACTTTAACAGTTTTGGCATCTTCTTTCGTCTCATAATGCCCATTTTCAGTGTATCTCTGCAGGGCTATATCGGTACAATAGTCTTTGACAGTTTTTATTTGAATTTGCTTTACACTTTGATTGCAGTCAACCTGTACCCAAACTTCCATTGGTTGAGGTCCGACCGACTCGTACGGCCCATACAGGTTGACCCCTTCCCTTTTCCCCTTGGAATTCGACATTACGGGAGATGTTGGGTGGGGGGGGGGGGGACATGACGGGAGAGATTGACTGCCCCCCCCCCCCCCCCCAATCTGCAAGAGCCCTAGGATAAGAAAGGGACATCCCTACCTCTGATTCCCATACCTTTCTCCTGTGTGAGGCTTTCGCCTTGAACATTATCAACCGGGACACGAGAGCTCTGGAAGTGATGGTAAATGTCTGGAAGGCCGAGACCTACAGGTGTCGGAAGGCGAACAGTGTCAACAACAGATCTATTACAAACTCTGCTGGTCAACACCCGGTCACCTGATAACAAAACTGGGTCAAGAGGATGGGAACACCTGTGATGTAACGGGCCCGCTCCAGAAAAGGCTATGACATCCCTCTATCCATCCATCTTTCTCTTCTGAACACACCCACTCATTTATCCATCCACCCTTGCATTTATTGTCCATACATCTACCCATTCATTCTCCTGAATATCCATTCATTCCTCCATCCATCTGTTTGTCCATCCATCCATCCAGCCAGCCAGCAATTCATCCATGTATCCATCGGTTCAACCATCCATCTACCCATCCACCAACTCATCCACCCACTGATCCATACATCCAATAACCCATCCAAACATAACTGCATACACAGACACACACATACACGCACACGTATACAAAATACACAACCTCCAACATATCTACAGTCTGAAAGTACCTCTCTCTCTCCTCTCGCTATCCATTGACTGGCGTTTACAGCATTGATGAGGCCTTGAAATTGAGGGCACTGACCGTCTCCCAACCTCTCTGTCTTCCAATACTCTCTGAGAATGAGAAGATTTCATTCCTGTCCAATCTCAAATGTTGTCGTCCCATCTTTTACTTTGTCTTCCCTGTCTGTTTCTGTCTCTGTATGTGCTTTGTGAGATGAGTTTTGATTATCGGAATACATGACCATATCGTTTCAAATTTTAATTTCTTCCCTTTGGGGGAGGATATTTTTGTAAGGTCCCACTGCTTCCTGTATCCGCTTATGGACCTACCTATCCATGCCTCTAACTACCTATCCACCTACCCACCTGCTTACTTATTGACCTATCTACCTACCTAGTTACCTAATTCATCTGAAGTCAGCTTTGATGGACGGGACACATTGCCTATTTGGTCGAGAACAACATTCCTAAGATGCTGTTCTACAAACAACAGAGTAAAGGATAGCATGACAAAGAAATAGGCACAAAAGCACCTTGAGGTCCTGTCTCACACACGCTATCACATTGACACTGCTTCTTGGGATGATGTTACCGGTGACACAATAACGTAGAAGCAAAGGTGTACATAGTAACATACAAAATACTTTGTTTTCCAAATACAATAAGTATTGTAAGGACATAATAATCTTACGGGAAATTTTGTTATGGCAAAGATACGATCCAGTCTGATTATATGTGCATTTGGAACAGGCAGGAAGATGTAGTGGGATATAATTTTTTTAAAATTATTTTTTTAAACAGTCATTCTGGCATCACACACTTCCTGAAAAATAATAATTGCTACAAAACTGTGGCAGGTATTTGCATCCTGCATTATTTAGCTTTCATTGTTACTTTTTAGTTTAATAACAAACCTTTCCTAAGCTTCTTCATGATAAAATGATTATTTTGCAGTGATAAATATAATCAAGGTTGTTAATTCCTGTGTATAGTAATAATATTTTTCAGATTTGTTTCTATAACATTTACCCACATGACTATCAAATGATTGTGCTATTTCAATTAATTTAACCGTTTAATTAACATTGTTTATAGTTGAATGTGATGTCTGGTCTTTGATTTCTGGTGGAGAATGCATCTAAGATTGTTTGACACGTTACTGGCTTCAGTGATGTGTTCTTTGTTGTTATTGTGTTAATTGAAAACCCGTGGTCTCCTTTCAAAAATTGTGTGTATGTTGTTGTTTGTTTGTTTGTGTTGGGGTTTAACGACACATCAGCATGATTACGGCTATATTGTGTCAAACACGGTAAGATACGTTTACACATCAAGAAGAGAGAAAAGAAAGCGGGACAGAAGAAAGGAGCAAGGAGAGAGAGAAGAGATGTCTCCCATGGAATGTCGAAGATGGCACTCCATGGGAGACACCCACCGATGGCGGGCTTACATTGCCTGCAGGTGGGAGCAGAGAACCTACATAAACTCCGGGCCCCCGCAGGGAAGATGTTGTTGTGTCGTTGTTGGTACATTTCTTTCAACTTCGTGCAGCGTTTAGTGCATGAGATTTCGTCATTGATGGGTGGTTACATGGGTTGCACGTGTTTGCAAATACCGTTGACTAGTACAAATACCATTAAAAGTAGATCTACTTGTAGTCCTCCTCGAGTAGTAAATGAGCCGAGTTTATCGCCCGAATGGGTGAATTTGAGATTGTATGTTTATCTCACTCCCTTCTGTGCTAATTCGGCCTTATGAATTAATTTCGGTCCTAAACTCTTCTTCGTATTTTCTCTGATACATTAATCTTGTTCAAAATCAATATAAAAATCTTGGTGGTCTTTGACTGCTCAGGACACGTCGTTGTCAATGTTCAGATTATACACATATTCAGGGAGATTCCCTGAGAAGAAATTATTTCTTGCACACAGCTTACTTAGCCTGGAACACCCATATGGACCAAGCCCAGTTTACTTTTGATTGCTTGGTTATTCAACGCTTTTATTCAACGTGATGTATTATCAAAACTGTTGAAGAATTGTTGAAATTGCTTCTCTCTTAGAATGTGTAGATTTACTGACTCTTATCACAAAACCAATCTCTCTTACAAACAGCATTTGTGCCGGTTTTTTTTTTTTTTGGGGGGGGGGGGGGCAAATTCCTAACGACTATGCTTCGCTTTAAAATTTTCTTCTCTTTTCTCTGTGCAACCTCCCCACCGCCACCCCTTTTATAAATCTCCTCTTTACTGTTCGTTTTAGCTTTCCTTGTCGCAGTGACTCCTTGTCTATGTCTTTATCTTCTTATAAATTGTAATCTTTTGGTCACTCATGACTGTCAAAATTACACCTACCTTATTAATTTTACGCTGGACTGAAAGGCTCTAGAAGACACCACCGCCTAACCTTGGACATGAACACATACTAAAGAAATCAGCCAGCTAAAGATTCCCTTTCGCAAACAAATCTGCATTTTTGTTTTTGTTCTCTAAAGTCAAATGTCCATCTCATGGAGTTAACCCAAAGCTTGATTTCACATTTACAGAGCTAATGGTCACTTTTTGTTTTGTTTGTTGTTGTTTGTTTGTTTGATTGATTTTTGCTTTTGTCTCCAGACCCCTCCCTCTACAGCCCCCCTCCCCCTCTTCGCCTTTACATAAAACACAAGTGGTTTGTTTTGCCAAAAGTATTTCACAAAGAACAACCTGCAGATGTCCATTACTATTAGTATTAGGTCTATACCCAGTCCTTCATTTTTGTCGTCTCGACTAAATGGCGGATTTCGTTTTGAATTGCATCGAGAATCTACTTAAAATATTGTAGAAGCATTAAAAGTGGATTGTCGAAGTGAACGTTATTCTTGGTGTCAGCATGTTTGCAAAAGGTTACAAATTATGATAAACTAGGACCATGTATGTTGTCTGTCAAAATGCTAAGCCATTGATACGTGCTTTGGTTTAACAAAGGCCCACGATCATCGGCATTTTTGGAGAAAATTGTCATGGGAAGATGCAACACAATTAAAAAAAAAGACAATAGAAAATCTGAACATATTTCTTAACTGCGAACCAGCCCTGCCGATCGAGGTAATAATAATATAAACAAAGAAAGCGGATTGTGGAGGGTCACGATGCTCAGCCATTCCCGTTATGATGGTCTTTCATGACATGTATGTGAATTCTCATTGTCACAATGTAGACTTTCCTAATTTTTCTTCGCAAAACCCGCATACATGTAGTCAAGTCAACACTTTTGGGATGAATATCTATATCAGAGTCGGAGTCACGCCTAATCCAGCTAGTCTTTATGCTTGTTCAGTATCTTAGTCTACTAGTCCATTTACTTATATGAGGCCAATTTCATTTTTTTTTTCATTCATTAGGTAATTTAAAAAAATCTATTCATTCATTCATTCATTCATTCATTCATTCATTCATTCATTCATTCATTCATTCATTCATCAGGTGATTTACAACCAACATCGTGCCTCGAGATAACCTCCATCAGGAGGCCGAAAGACGTATATAGAACGTAACATATTATCGAAATATCGAGGACAAAACAAAATGACCTTTATTAAATGTAAAATTGATTTTTTATATATATATATATATATTCTTTCTTTCTCCTCTGCTCCTTCTACCAACCAGAACTTGACAATGTGGGCAGCACTCCCTTCAATATTACATTACAAGTAGAAGGAGTGGGTGGCACATTATCATAGTTCACCCAACAGGAGCGGTGTAAGGAGTGATTGTTTCCCAAAGCAAAAGCCAAACTTTGCCATCACACCACCATAAACGAGTCTTTAATGAAATAATTGTCACGTTATTTCCTGGATTCCGGAAAAGTGGAAAGCTTGAGAATGAAATTATAAAGTGAAAGTTTGCGTCACGTTGACTACACTTGCTCCTCATCGACGGCCCAACTTCCTAGTCCGTCCTTGTTCTCACGATATGACCTGATATTTCAACTGCGATTAGCAACAGGTAGAAGAATTTGCATCGAGCCCACGAGTAACTTGGAATACTGCGGTTTCATTCTGACCGTTTAATTTTATCTTAATACATAACTTAGGGTACTAGGTCTACTTGTAACAGACTCCGTGAACCCCAGAGGCTGCTGGGAACGTCTGGCTTTTATCTTGCCTGTTTGGCCAGTCTTGATGCATTGTATGCCCTGCAGAGAGAAGGGCTTGAAAAGGGGCGGGCAAGTTTGGGGAATTCGCTAAGTGTTATTTAAACACCATCGCTATACATATCCAGACAGGAATCGTGAGGCACTCGGCGAATGAGGCCCAAAAGAAACCAGAGACAGGATGTAGAATCGAGTCTTGCAGTGTTAGGTCAATCTGTCTGAATAAATTGCTAAAAGTGGCATCATAATCAAAAAGTTGAAAGTGTCAATCGAGGCTTTGTTTCCCAAGACCCTATTTAAGGCATTTTACGTAGTGCAGTCTCATCAAATAAGTTTGTGAACGAGAGGGATTTGGGTCACCGTTCTTTCATGCTGTCAGAACACAGTAGGTTAACTGTTTAGTAAAAAAAAAAAAAAAAATTCCTTCAATCGTGGAAAAGGATATCACTCTAAAGGCAACAAATAAACAGATAACAATGGCTTTCGGACATTACACATGGATACACACTATCGTCATTCTTGTCAGTTTGACATTGTGCTCTACTTCGGGACAGCTGGTACAAGGGAATCCCTTTGGAAGTTATCCTCAATCTTCAAGCCAAGGAACGTCATCAAACTTGTCGTAAGTTTTTTTCCCACCTTGCCAATGCATGTTATCCTATGAATCAGGCAGGCCAAGTGCTATCAAGAGTTTCATTGCCGTTTTTTTTTTTTTTTTAAATATCTTTTGTTTACTATTTTTATTTATTTTGTTTTGTTTGTGACTTTGCATAGGGATTAAAAGAGACAAAAACTAAAATAAAAACAAAACAAAGCAAACAAAGAAACAGAATGGGACTTCAGGCATTAAACTCATCTTGTAAATATTACATTGAAAAAGAGAAAAAGATCAAAGCAACAACAGCGGTATTTTATTATTATTATTATTATTTTAATGAGACATATATTATTATTAACTTTTGCTGTGGTATTTCTGGTACGTATAGCCCTCAAATCCTTTGAACGAATTGCCACATAAAACTGTTATGTTGATCGATTAGAAGAAATCCCATCTCCCACAACCTACCAAGCAATGTAAAGGCGAAAAAAAGAAGAAAAAGACTGCTAAAGAAATTAAATATTTCTTTTACTATAAACTGATATTCCGCTTATTCTGTAGCAGCGAGATTATGATGCTGAAAAATACTCGGAGTTTATTTCAGTGTTTCAGTAATTTCGATGTACCTGTATTACATATTTAGGTCAGCGCTTATCTTCCATAATGGCTTTGCCTCACGAGCTTGTTAGTAATACTAATTATAATAAATACGCACATAATTATTGGATTACAGAGGATTCACATCAGGCATCTTGAAAAGTAGACCCTTATCAGCTTTGGAAAGACATATGTCTCTTTGTTTCAACATACAGGAACAAAATAAAGAAAATAAATGAACACCAGCAAGGGAACTAGGGTTACTTCCTTAATCATGGACTAAATTCCGTAATTAAGATGAATATTTTGGACAGACGATTATGTTAACGAGGAAATAGTTCACACAGCTACAGGCAATGCATACATATGTAAGCACTGCAGAGATATGATGATTGAGTAACTTACACGAGCAGTTTGAAGCAGACCATGTAAGTAGACCACGTGTGCAATTATGACAATCGTTGATCTCGTCATAAGTTTGGGTTTGTCTAACAATGTCCGTGATAGTGACAGCTTATTCCTATGTCATTTTTTCACTTCACTGCCATTTTTGTCCCCAGTAACAACTGCAACTACTTACTGTCTACAAACTCGGCAGGTCAGTGTGTGGTCACTACTACTGACGTGGAGAAAAAGTTCAACACTTTGACAGATGATATCTCCAGAGCCAGACTGCAGTATGTGGCCCAGAACTCTGTCATCCAGACACAGTTGGCCAAAATTCAGGTCAGTGATGGATAGCAGAGAATTGGAAACGTCAATTACTTTAATCTACTGTCTCTTTATTCAAAAATGGGTTTTCATTCTATTAAACTAACGAAAGTCAAAATTCAGAATCTCGAATACCGTCCTCGAAGATGCCTAACATAACTTTTAAAGGCTATACTCAGTTCATGTCTTGAGATAACATAGTATATACTATGTAACTTTTTGTTTTTTGTTTTTGTAAGGAACATTTTATTTCGACAACAGTGAAGTACTTGTACCAGACTTATTCCAGATATTATACTTCCAGCTTGACTGACGACTATATTTTTACTGGAATGAGGAAGGCCACGTATCTTAAGTTAATTGTGCAGGAATAGGTTGTTAGGGACAGACACGTATTAATATAGAACAACTCCTATGTGAGTATCCTGTCACATCTTATCATATAGCGGCTATTTAATCAGTAAGCCCACATGTCAAAGTACTAATAATATGTACTGAAAGCCATTTGAAGGGAACTGTCACAATACACAACTACATCAACTACAAATTGCAGTTATGATGTAGACAGAATTGTTATATCGGGCTTGTATTTCTTGTTCTCTGTACCAGAGCTCGGATGCCAAGACAACACTTCGCATTGACGGGCTCCAGCGAGACTTCCAAGCTCTGAGGGCCCGGATGTCAGCATCCGTGGTCACTGGGGCAGCGCCCGTCAACAACAATGTTATCAATCAGGTGCAAAATTCTCTGCTGCAGAACATCCGAGCCGTGGATAGTCGGTAATAAATGAATCTTTCTTTCGTTTTGCGTTTTTCATTATTCACGTTTTATTTATTTATTTATTTATTTTTTTATTGTGTCTTCTTTACTTTGCCAGTTATTATTATTATTATTATATATATAATTTTGTATTTGCTTCTTTTATTTTTCTTTTTGGAAGCATTATTGCATAAAAAGTTCTAAAGTGAACTAAATAAATTTCATGGATCCCGTGCCGTTTTTATTTATATTTATATTTGAGAGCAAAAAATGAACCGCTATTTTTAAACTTTATTCCGTTATTCACATAATCAACAAAACTCCACATTGAATCGTATCCACATAGAGTGACCAGCTTGACCGCTAGCCAACAGAGAGATGCTGTGGCCCAGGCTCAGACCAATGCAGCCCTGCAGCGTCAGCTGACCCAACTCCAGAAAGACAACATCCTGCTGAACAGCAGCAATCAAATCCTCACACAGAACTACAACACAATGCAACAGGTTACATCCCTTGCTCACCTTCATTGGTCTCTATCTCTCTCTCTCTCTCTCTATCTATCTATCTATCTATCTATCTATCTATCTATCTATCTATCTATCTATCT
>JBCAUA010077716.1:317-24652 GCA_038406235.1 Peronia verruculata
GGAAAGGTTAAACCCCCCCCCCCCCCTTCATCTAGTCAAAGTCACAGTATCCCAGATGCAGTGTCAGAAACTACACCACCACCAGAAACCCCCCCCCCCCCCCCCCTCTTGCTTGTCCCTCTCATTTTGCCATCCTTTTCACATCAGCTGTCACCATGGCGATCACACCGGCGACCAATCAGTCAATCAGTTGCTCAGTAGGCCATGTGTCATGTAAAACCACGTGCATCATTTGTCATCCTTCATTTTATCACTGACTCATTACTATTCTGAGGAGAGCTTTGGTCAAAACTATTCATTTTTTTTTTATTTTTAAATTTTTTTTTTTTTTAACCTTTATAACCTTATGTTTATGTCCATTGCTGGTTATGTTATGTTTTTCAGAACTGTGAAACAAGAATGATCGGTTTGTTTTAATCTAGCTTGTTATTGTAATGTTCACTGATATTGGTTTTGTTGTTTTGGGAGATTTGTGTCTGCCTCTGATATTATTTGCTGTCAGCTTTTGCAAATTACAACATTTGATCTGTAAAGTAAAAACCCATCACTAGGAGTGAAGATTGGTATTCGTTTCCTAGCTAAAACTTCTACCTAAGAAAGGATTGAGATTATTTTATGACTTTGTTATGGTTTCAAAAGAATTATTGTTGGAAGATAATAGTCATGAAGGTATTCATAGGACTATCGCCACAGGTGGACGGCTACAGTAATGCTTGGAACATCCTTGCTATCCTGCATTTAAATTTGTTCAAAATAAATCACATGGTGGCACAGATTCAAACCTATATGAAGTCTATGTGAAATCTGGTCATTTCAATTTTAAAAATACAGTGTATTGTCTTATTTCACATTTTGCACAAAAGAAGGGCTGATTGAGTCTAGTGAAATAATCTGCACTTTTTTTGTCTTTTTTTAATGTCATTAATTGAAGTAAATGAACAGGCACTGTAGAGCTCACACTAACTGTCGTTCTACTCTTGTACTGAGAGAATCTTCATCTCAACGTGTAAATTCCTATCAGGTTTTTGTCAGAGAAAGTTTGGCTAATTTGTATTTGGTTCTGTCATTAGAAGAAGTTTTAGATTGGAAACGACAGAGCAAAAGCTGACAGTGAAGAGTTGCACAGAGTACTGAAATAGTTTTTTTTTCCTACCATAATTTTGAAGGCACCAAAAGAAAACCACCAAATTCAGCCATATCAAATTTAAATATTAAGAAAGTCATGGTGGGTGTTTAGTTCTTGGCATAATTTTTCTCTGTCTAGTCGAACAATTTATGTCACAGACATTGTAAGTTTTTGTCACATTGTTTTGATGCTGTATACACGCTACCTAACTGTACTTAAAGAAATCTATATAACCCACAGCTGTCGTGAAGTGAAGAAATAATTCCATGTGATGTGCAATAGTCATTTACTTTATCAGCCCCTTGTGAAATAGTAGTCATCATTATTAACATGGCTATCCCCATCATTGTCTGTACAATTGACATCATTTCTTGTTTGATTCACAGCTGTCATTAAATCATTCTGTGAATGCAGTGACACTTCAAGGGAGAGGGTGGGGAGGGAGAAGGGGATGGCCAAGTTTTGGCATCCAGAATGTGTCGAAATGAAAAGACTGGGATTTCTGTCCAGTGTCAACTAGTATCTATCTGTCATTTATGTAGAATCATAGTCAGATAAATTCAGGGGAAGTTTTGGTGTTCAATAAAGATCAGACAAGCTTGTTTTTTTAGAGGGCATTTTTCATCCGCACTATGTCCTTGTAAACCCATTTCAGACACTCATTTTTAATGTAACATATAGAATAATTATCTTCTCTGTATTATCATATTATTTGTTTTTTTCACAAATTGGCCCCTGTGAAAGCGATTTTGTGGCATCAGTCGTATATTGGTCTGCTTTAGTGTTTTCATATACATAGACATATACTATCTTTGTTTTTCACATGAAGTTGAGAGTAATGAAGTGTAGACTACACAGACTTGAGACAGCGCTGAAGGCAGGAACATCCACTCGTGTTCATTGTTTTCCTTGCTAGAGAGCAAGAGTATTTTCCTCAGTTTGCTTGGCTCGTGTCATCTGTCAGCTGACATTGTCTCATGATTGCCGTTTTTCACTCTGGATGACAGCCTGACTACAGTATTAATGTCTGATAGTTAATAAGCCTTTAATGTATGTTCTTGGTCTTCTGTGTAGTGGACGAAACATTTATCTGTTTATCTTTAGACTTTTTTTTCTAGACTTCAGCAGAGGCCACTTTATAGCCATTATCTTACTTTCAGTTGTAATGACAGAATGCAGACTAGAAGCTGAAGTGGTATCATGGAAGAACCTCTTGTCTGTATTATTTTGTTTTGTAGACTTGAGAGAGAGCATTTGTTAGCCACTATCTTAGTGTCAGTTATATAGTCTGATAGAGCACAGACTGAGAGCTGGGAAAATAGATTCAGGATCATCACATCATAGATTGTGTATTTGCAGCAGCAGTACTTGATGTTTATGGAGCTGGGTTTATGTGTTGCTAGAAACTTGATCATTTAAATCTTGTTAACCTCTCAGTATGTTTTGGATGGTGGTAGCATAGATTTGATGTTGAACTGACTGAATTTGTTGTCAGAGGATTCTTATAGGGATATGTCTGTTTTGGAGTGGGAAATCACAAAGGATCTGTCTTTGTCTGAAAAAATCAAAGTCACCGAGTGATTGGCTGAGATCAGAGGCAATGATGACCGGGCCGGTATCTGATCAGTAGACTGTCACCCAGGGAGTTGGTCATTAGATGGGATGTCTGTTAAGGAGTGTCAGATCACTGGAAATTAAAGTCACTGAATCTGAATGATTGTGTTACATCGTAGACAAAATGACCAAGCTAGTATTTGACCAGCACAATCAGAGGACAGGCTGACAGTGACCAACTCATGCTAGCAGTTGAGATGACCATTTCAGTCACTGTAAGAATAACATGACATCGGGAAACATGGTGATTGTATTACATTATCTGACCAACAGGTATCATCAGATGAACTGACAATTGTTTTGACAAAACCTGCGTGCCAGCTCACTGGGTGGGTCATTCCGAAAGTTTTTCTTCTCTCAGTGTTGTGGTAGTGTTTGCTGTTCGGTCAAGCAGTCATTTTTATTCTCCCCTCTGCCGAGTTGTGGATAGCTGAAAATTACATGTTAATCTCTTACTTGTTATTATATCACCATGACAACCCAATCACGTGTGTACATCAAATAGTCATGTGACCACGAATTTCAATTGGTGCTTTATGTGTTTCTGTTGCCAGTATTTTTTCAGTTCTACTCTGTTTGTCTCACTTATTGGACAACATTATATAGCTCTTATTGATCATTTTTACCATGATTCCTCTTGTATGCCTATATCTATGAAGGGAGTTTTGTCATTATACCACTGAAATGTCCATTTGAATAATATTTATGAAAAAAGCTTTGTATCTGCTATTCACTGCAGAGATTGTTTAGGTCAGTTGAGTCACTATCCATTTCTAAAACCAGTCAAGCCAGAACTCTGTGGTCATTGTGGCCCTTCACTCTGATGTTCAAGATCTCAAGCAATGCATGTCCAGCTGACTACTTTGTGACTATGTGCACAAAGATCCTTTTGCATTGTCACATTCAATTTGGCAAGGAAAAGAGAGAGAGAGAATTGGTGGTTGTGAAAATTTGTAAGAAAATGGAGCTAAATGTATCCAGCTGAAGGAGAGACTGGGTCTTTATGAAGGTTGAAATACCTTGATCAGAGGGAGTCTCCTGTTGAGTTAACCTTGGTCAGAGAGGGTCAAGTGAAGGAGAGATACAATTACAGAGTTGTATCTGTCCATTACATCCACAGTGTTGTAGTTGCCAATCTGACCAGCGTACAGTAGGGACTTACATTTGCACACCAACCCTGAGATTGAGCTGTTCAGAATAGGGTATCAGTATTTGGCCTGATTATGCCTTTATTTAAAAAATTATGGTATACCCTATTTCTTGATCAGGCAGATTTGTGGCTTTGTTCATGGTAATCATTTAATGTACAATATGTACATTTTGTTGGCCTGACAGCACTAATTCACAGGTCTGAATCCTGAAAACACCTGTACACAGTGCTGTACCTGTACAATCTTAGTGGAAAGATAAGAGACCTGTCTTGGTTAGAACAGCACCCCTGTCAGTTGTGTACATAATGTCCATAACTCAGCTATTTATTCATGGCTTACCTTTCCGTTGTTCATACATATAAACTAGTCCCCCCATGAATACAACTGGATTATTGAAAATGATAAGGTATTATTGTTTCAAGTCTGCCAGTGCAATCCGACTCTTTACACTGTGCTGAATTCTGAGTCTAGATATTTTTCTGTCAGAGATCACCCAGTCATAGCACAAACTGAAGCAAATCCCTGAAATTTAACATTAACTTTGGTGCTCCCTAGAGTTCCCGTGTCTTTTTTTTTTTCCTTATGTATTTGACATTCAGCTGTTATGTGTTTTTCTTCCTTTACAGAAAACAGACATAGATGTATCAGTTTGTATATAGTTTTATGATGTCAGTTGTGTATAGCGGAAAACAAATAACTGACAATTATCCCAATGTGTTGATGGAATTAAGTGTTAGAAAACATTCCTTTGAGCATTTCTGTAGTCCCAGGGTATGAACTCCATTTTATCACCTGGTCTGTGATATCCCCCCAGGTGTACAGACAATGTCATACACGAATTCTGTAGGCTACTCTGTTACTGTATCCATTCATGTTCGGCTTTTACATCAGGACTTTTGTGGCACAAATTTGTGCAAATTTGTATGTACATGTATCATACTACATCAATTTTTAAATTTTTTTTTTTTTTTGCATCATCGCAGGCTGTGATCATATACTTTTAATATATGTTGTATATTTTTGTTGCTCCATTATTTGCTATATCGATGTACACATTTTTAATTTTGATAGATGTATTGTTATTTTCCATATGGATTACAAGCTGATTAAAGAGGGGTACGGAGTCACATCCTAGCATTATAAGAAGTCTGGTCAAACTCCGATTTACATCATGTGTTATATTTGTGGCACTTTCAGTTATTAGAAGCCACAGACAGGGAATAGACTGGAATCTATGTTTGATGTGGGTGCAGATCTTTGTAAGACACAGGAGTTTGGGGGGAAGCAGTATATGTAAATGATACAGAATACAGAGTTCTGATTAATCAAAATGCTCACATTCAAGAAACTATGGAATCAGATCAAAAGACATCACAAAGAGTAAATACTCTCAATCAGGTTTCATACTTGATCTTGTATGTTAATGTAATTCATGGTTGTTCAGTTCCTTATCATTACCCTGGTAAATTGTTTTTAGAAAAAAAAGTTTGCTTTGTAAAAAAATTTAGAATTATCAGAAAGCTAATGAAAAGAAATGAGATTATTAAAGGTGTGACATTTGAAAGAAAGACATTCACATTGGAAAACACAGAAAGAGCTATGATTGCTACTGATTTACCATTTGGCCAATACTTGACTGATATCTTTAGTTGTTGAAATTAGGAAACTATTATAATGGTTTTGTACAGTAAACGAAAAATCATCCATTCATTTGATCACCTCCATACCTCTGATGTTCAAGTAAAAAATGTTGCACCATTGGTGTCGTGCTACAATCAGTCGTCATCTTCATCAGCTTTGTCATCATCAGCATCATCATTGCCATAATGAGCAGTATCCTTGTCATCTTACCAAGTCAGAATATATTGTGCTATGCTGTGTATTGCACAGATCCCACATCAGACTGCATTGTAGTCACCAGGTGTTATATCAGTACCATATTGTCCTAGTTTTGTGTGCTTGTCTAGCCTAGAACCTGGTTCATCAACTTATCAGCTTTCCATCTAGAAATAGAGAGCGAGGAGAGCATTGTTCTTTCTTCTTCAGAAGCAAACAAACAAACAAGCAAACGAACATCTGTTCATGTACAAAGAAATACCTATAGATCAACCTCCTCCTACTTTCTTTGCTATCATCATCTTTTTTTCTCAACCGCTAGCTATGGGTGTCTATGTGATTGTGATCTTGTACAAAGTTTCTTGGTATAAATATTTGATGTCAAGTCTCGTGTCCAAGTTTTGATTCTTAGAGCAGAGATTTCCAAACCTTTCACTCTCTCCACTGACATTATCCATAGGTCTGTGTGTCCATATTTTGTATTCGCACGCTGTTTTTCTCCTTTGCCAAATGAATCTTCATGATGGGATACTGGATGTTCCCACTTAAAATCATTTGTATGTTATAGTCTAGCCCATGGCAAACAAAAGCTGTGATGATATTCTTGATGTAAGCTTTGATGTCCTCTGCACACATATCTGTATATAATATTAAATCAAAATTTTTTCCTACTGCTCAGTCATAAGTGAATCTTAGCAAAATAAATTTTCAGTAGCCGACTCATTATTTTGGCTCGTGCTTGGGCTGAAAAATAAAAATAAAAAAACAAAAACAAAAAAAATAAAAACAGAAAAAAAAGATAAGAGTGGAAATGTTTCAAGATCTTGCAGACATTTTTTAAAACACAAGGAACAGAGTTTTGTACATACTTTTGGAAATTTCTGCTCTGACTGTACAATCATTGTCACATTTTTCATTTATTACAATGTATTGCTGAGGCTGGAACCATGAGAACTGGGTATACTAAAGGTGTAGCTGGTTATTTTGGTCTTTGGTCTCTAAGACATAAGACAGTTGCAGGTCAAAAGGTATGATTCCAGCCTCAGAGTCAAGTGGAGTGGTCAGTATTGGATGACCCCCAACCATCTACATGAACATTCATCCACCTGTGACATGTGCAATAGTAGTCCAGTGCTGCGTCTTCATCCATACATCTCTCGCATGCCATCTACAGCTTTCTACTCTGCTAACTCGCCCTCTTTTGCCATATAGTTTTCTGTTAGCTTAAATGAGTTTCACAAACTCTCTCATTTTGTTTGTATTGTCAAGCTTTGTCAAACTTCTTTTCCTTTTTTTTTAAATTTTTTTTTATTGTCACTATTTATTTTTTTGTCCAAATATTTTTCTTTCTCTTGTTTTTTTGTCTTTTTCAAGTTATTTTTTTTTTCTCTTTATTGTTTGTAACTTGTTATAAATTAATTGTCAGTCCCAAGATTAATTGTGCAATGCTACAGTCCATGTTGTTAGTAACTTTGATGATGACAAGTTGTTTTTATTACCCAATAAGTTGTCAGCCCATGGCTGATAAGGGCAGTGCAAGTGGTTGTATGCTTATATCTTCACATAAAAACTCAGACAGGAAGCGCAACATGCAACAAATTTCTAAAAAAAAAAATTATACACACACTATTTTTTGGTTTCTAAACAGTTATGATATTATAAGTATACAGATTATACAAACTGCGCAGTAGATTTTATTTCATACAGAAGAAAACCTTTGAAATACTGACATATTTGAATAGCTGAAAGTCAAGATATTTATAGCAAAATTAATTTTTTTATCTACTTTTCAGGTCTCATAGAAAGATTAGATCAGGTTCTGACCATGATTGGCAGTAATATAAAAGGTTGTTGTCTTTTTAAGGAATCAGAAAGGAAGTTTCTCAATTCAAATATATCAGAATTATATGACTCTTACATTGTCTAGAAAAATTATGTATTGAAACATGCATGTCTTTTTTTTTTCCATTTAATTTTTAAAATTTTTTAGAGCGTCTGTGATGAAATGGAGCCTGTAGACTATTGTACAACCAATTAAATGGGTCTGTGAGAGTCCAGAAGAATGAATCAGAGAGAAACAAAAAGATAGACAAACAAGTCAGGATTGAACCTTCCTCAGTGTGTTTTCTCCATATCAACCCCTGTGTGCTGGGTTAGTGGTAAAATTATGGAGATCACTGGGCGGAGAGAGATTGGACAGAGTCTGTGCCTCATTAGGTTGTGTATACTTTACTGATCAAGCTACTTCACAGCGACTCCAATGTCTTTATATGAAAATGTATCTATACATGCATACCTTTATCTCTCGTCAAGGAATGAGCTAGATGTTAGTGTAGGTTTTGTTGAGAAAAATAGATTCTCTTGAGCATGAGATCACAGAAGTTAACTTTGAATATAAATATCTTGGCACAAGCAAATAATAGCCAAATAATTTTTTCATTGTTATCGAATAAATTAATTTTTTTTTTCTCACTGATACCAGTACCACCATGCATGAACACTTCGCCATATACATTAATATCAAAATAAAGAACTATAGCTCATATCAATTGTACTTAAGCATATAACCAAGATTTTACCACACAGTGCTGGCAACTTTGCTCTGTACAAATTTGTAGGCATTTTGACTCAAGTGACTTGAAATGCCTATTCAACATTGAAATATGCAGACCTCACAGCTTGACCAAAAAAGGATGCAAAATTGAGGCATATAGCGTTCCGCAAGTAGTTTCGTCTGTTTGTATGGTATGTAATAGCAGAGGAAGGTTGACCTGAAAGACACAGTTGTTTGCTATACCATCTGCATTCACTTACTTCTGTCTGGGTAGATGCTTTAAGTAGCTGAATTAATTGCTATGACTACTAATATACCAGATGTATGACAATCTGTTTCATTCCAAATCCTCCCCAGTGAGATGATTTTCGACATTTCTGCTAGGTTATTTTGATGATTTGTTAAACAGATGTATTATTTATGAGTCAGCTTATTTAAAAACATAAAACCACTTCCTGATGACATTGCAATGATCACAGATGAAAATTATTTACTCCTTTTCATGGGCACCCTATAGTCATTATGTTTTTCCAACTATTTCTCCAAGCTCTTAAGATGCAGTGATGATATATGGAAGGACTTCACTTCCTGCTGAAATTATGATGGGAGAACTTAGACACCTGAAAAAATAGACCATATGAGATGCGACACGATGAAATCAGGCGCTCGTCAAACTGAGCCGACTGGAGAAATCATGTGTTTTTCAACAGTGAATGAATTTTTAACGTATTTTTGTTTCTTCCCCAAACCCATCTATATAAATCTAAAAATGCATGTCAGAGTTCAACTGACTGAAATAGAGCAAGTAAAGGCCCAAAAATTGTAATTTAGTGGCATGGCCTAACAAAGGTAAAGAAGGATTTACAAAAATGGTAGGCCATTTTCTCACTAAATTCAGCTGCAGCAACCAGTCACCCCCACCGTTTTTAATTGCCAATATCTCAACTTCTACTTAAGGTAGACCAATACTTTTTTCATACACACTGAAAAACAAATGAATAATCTTCACAGTGATACCAAGTGTCGCATCTCATTTTAGCAGTTTGGCACATGGCACTATACCATTTATTTTGTTGACGTGAGATATGCTATTATATAAAAAAAACAAAAAAACTCTCAGATTGTCATTTTTGACATTGAATTGTTCTTCATTGTATCCTGCCACTATCATGGCAATATTTGCCATGCACTTACTCGTCCCTTCTTTATCGTTATGTCTGAAGGAATTTGTCATTCTGATTGATGAGAATCAATTTCACTCACTGTAATTATCAGACACCCAAAATATGATTCTGAAGTTTAAAACAGTGCAGTGTGTAGTAAAACGTAGGCTGTTATTATATTCAGTGACTATGAATGCCTTAGTAAATTGTTGCTACTGTTAGTTATAATACGCATTAAACCTCAATAACAGCATTTTACAGATTGCCCTGATGTGTTTGCACTTTGTTGTATTGTTGAGATGTGTGTGTATTTAATTAGTTTGTCATCATTGTGAACAACTTGTCATCATCTTTGAGAATGGCTTGTCTTAATAACTGAGTTTTTATTCTGTTATGTTTAGTTTCTTTTTTGAGCCCTGTAGTTAGATGATAATCATAGGTGTAGCATCCAAAGTGAGAACTTGAAATGATGCAGTTAACATCAGACAATATAGGTCTATAGGAATAAAGACTTTATTTCTGCCAATTTAGCACTGACATTTAAAGAAAAATGGTCTGTGTGCAGGGAGTTACAAACTTGACACTCCTATAACATGTACTTATATGTACAGCCCTTCTTGTAATGACAAGTTTCAAGTATTATGTGTCAAAAAAGGATGGAGTCAGGAGAGGAAGTTTAGGAAGCATATAGTCAATCAGAGGTCTGATGTAGGTCTATATTGCCCCAGTAAGAAGGCTAGGTGGAGTCAATGGTCATACGTCAAAAATGAAACAGATCACTGGCGCCAGCCATCCAGATTGTCAAGCCAGCAGCTCGCCGCGGAGAGCTCTGCTCACTTTGTGGCTGGTTTGTAGCTATGGAGAGTTCTGCTCGCTTTGTGGCTGGTTTGTAGGTCTAGAGTTAAAGAATCTGACTTCTATCATTGTAAGCTGATTTTGTTCTGTTAGTCCTTTACACATGCAATTGCATGCCTGCTGTACATCAAGTAAAAATGTTAATGGATTTTTCTTACTTTATATTTACAGATGACAGTAGAGACACCTATCAGTTTTCTTATGAGTCAGAGGCAGATTTAGAAGAGTCATATGAGGAACCTGATGGGCAGCATGCAGAGGTAGAATCAGCCCACCCTCGTCATGTTGTTCATGATGGTATGTACTGGTGTTGAAATGACCGAGAGTGAATAGAGACTTTACACAAGGATGTCAAACTTCCGACTTTAGTCAGAATTCCGACTTTTTGGTCATCGCCAACTTTACTACTTTTGGCCGATCAACTATCGACTTTAACTGAATGCACGAGACAATCGCAGTTTTATAATAATTTGCGATACAAATTTCGCACGATGACAGTAAAAACCGGAAGTACAAGCTAGTTATCCTCGTACCTTGGACAATAGTCGGCACTGTTAGTTCGGCAACTAAGATGGAGATAGAAGTTCGCACTGCGTAATGCCTCACATCCGACAACATGCAGTCATATCAGGGGTGTTGATAGAAAATCAGCAACAAGAGTACTGACAATAACAACTAAAAAAAAGTGTCCATAATCTTAGAAAAACTGAGGGCAGTTGTTTGCGATTTAGATCTAGAATAGATCTAATCACATTACTGTTGATGACTATGATGACGGCACTGCTTGTGGGAACTTTTCAGTTCTGGGAATTTCCATATGTTGTATAATTTTATAGTCCCATCTCAGGATCTTGTGAAAACTTACAAATTTCTCACAAAACAATGAACACTTCTAGCATGAAAACCCTAAATTTTCCGACTTTTTTGTCAAAATAGTTTGACATCCCTGTTAACACTAACAAACAGACTAAACTCTAATCAGTAGATGGCAACATTTTCTTTCTCCTGTAAACTGTGATATCGCATCACAAAAAAATGGTAATGATATGCCAGTTCTTCAATCCTTTAATGTTTTTATGCACCATATTTTAGTATATAAGCTCACAATGAAATAAGTCAATTGTTCACATGAGCACAGAGTTTGCTTTACATCAACATCAGGAATTACTTTACGTCAACCAGCACAACAGACCTCAACACAACAACAGTAATATTCTCCAGACCTCTCTCATTCCTCAGTCATAGACATCATATCAAAATATAGAATAGATTAAGTATGAAATCAATGAGGACAGTCAGCATAGTTATTGTCATAAAACTATATCCCAAATTCCCCTCTGTGCTGATAAATTTTTTTTTTTTTACTTGAGAGAGGAATGTTTTATGCAAATTCTTAGTTGGCGATCAAATTTTCATTTATGTGTATAGAGGATTTATAAATTTGCTCTTTTTCTGTAAATTACAGCACTGTTTTTTTTTTTTTTTTTTAGTGTATTGCTTAATTGACTGCTTCTCTTGTTTTGCCTCCTTTTTTTTTTTTTTAACATCAATAATCTGCCACTTGTTGGTGGCAAACTGAAACAGATTTGCAGAATTGAGAATGGTTAGAGGTTACAGAGATTTTATCATCTCTGCTTTTCAGTATAGGTATTAGGGAAAATGGTATTGTGACTTGGTACTCGATTGATAGTTAGTTCGTTTTTTTTTTTTTTAAATGAAATTATGAAGTCCGTCTTGAGTAGAAATACCAGTTCACTTTACATTTGTTGCAGCATTCTTCAATAAGAAATGTGGACAGAAACTGGCACAGCTAGGTGACGAGTTTTACAGAACATATGATCCACAGGCGAAGTCGGGTAGGTATCATTTAACATATTTGGGATCACAGCTCATGGGTCATATAACTCTGGGGATTATCAGGACTCCACTGGGAATACCTGTTTTGACATTCTCTAATCCGAGTCTGGTTTCTGGTAAAGCGGGCTCCCATCCACTTTTTGATGGTTCATCCGTTTTTTCTGACATTTTCCTTTTTTTTTTTTTTTTGTTCCTTAAACAGTGTCTTGGGTTACAGTAGGAATATTTTTTAAGTGAGTGCTGTCTGGTTAACTTGATGTTCTTGGCTTAACTTGATGTTCTTGGCTTAACTTGATGTTCTTGGCTTGCTCCGCCAAATACTAAAGTGCCAAGCATTTTTGTATTTTTGTCTATGCTGGATGTCACTGTAACTCATTTTGTCATTCTAGTGAAGAGACTGGATGAAAAGGTCAAGTTAGACATTGCAACACATGAATTGATGTTGCATAATGTTTATCTTTTTAGAAACTAAAAAAAACTCTTGGACTTGTTCCTAGAAGATAAAAATTGACTCATCTGTGGTTTAATTCAGCTGTTGTAACTCATGTGTTGTTGACTGTAAAATCTGACATGACTTAAGATTTTGGCTAAAGCAAAAGATAAGCCAGTGTGTGCAGTATTATGAACTGAAATTAAATGGAGAAACTGTAAATAATGAAAAAGAATCAAAATCAGTTTGATAATCTTGAGTAAAAGCAAATGACAGTAATAATATAATCTTCAGAGTGTAGACATGATAGAAATGGTTGCTGATCACTGTGGAGAGCAGTATATTGGTGAATTATTGAAATGAGAACAATGTGTGTTTGCCCAGACAAACCATGGTTAGGTGTGGCTGCCAAGGTCAAGAGTGTTATCACAGGGATAGTCCAGCTTGTACATCAAGTAGGTTCTTCATTTCTTGACATAACTCATTTTTACCTTAGCCCTTCTTTCATGTTTTAGAGGCACAGTGGAGAGAACAAGACTGTCCTTGTGGTCATGACAGAGATTTGTACTTTGCCAGGATTATAGTTAAACTAAAACTGCATGAGGAATAATACATGGCTGGCACAGCTTTCAAACAAAATAATCCCATAAAAGCATAGCAATTTTAGTTGGGTTTTTTTTTTTTTTTTGTAGCATGTGACTGCCATGATTTATGGAGGAAGGACAGTGCAGTAAACTTCTAGATGTCCAGTTAGTCAAGTATTTTTCGTAATCTCCAGTGAGAGAAAATTTTGATTGGTAAATGGTTGTCTTGCTTGTTCAGGTCTTTTAGTTTTCAGCAAAATGACACATCTTTCTGCCCATGACACTCCCACTGGTTTTGGCATCAAGATTTATCATGAGTATACAATCTGCATTGTATGGCATATATATGAAAATCGAGATCACTAAGGCATAATATTAACATCTGCTACATTAAATGTATATTTCCTCTCATTTACTCATTCTAGTTGATAGTATTGGATGTCTCATGCAGTTTCCCCGTCAATATTGCACCTTCATATTAAATCAATAAATTACTTGTTATCCCTTTTTCTTTCATGACACACCTTCACATTTTTTAAAATGTTTTATTTATCAGGGAACTGATGCAAAAACACTGAGAGAAGAGCAGGAGAAAGCCTGGGACCAATTCAAGGGCATAATGGCAAATAGTGTGGCGGGAACACATGTTGACGATAGCTACAAGAAGTTGGGAGCTGTCCTTTTGACTCTGCGGGGCTTATCTGATCTGTCTCCCGCAGCCTTGGGCTATGTCCGTGCTCTGTACACACGTTACATTCGCGAGTCTGAGCTGAACAATGTTTTCACAAGACAGCATGGTGGTGGTCTGGTAAGTAATGAGATGGAGATGTGTCACTCTCGTTCACTGTATTTCTATCAAACGATTCTCCTAAGAACTTTGGTTTGAGCTGATACGCAACTCAGTGTCAAAATTGGGTAAAAAAAATGAGGGATACGTTGGACCCTGTCCAAGCTGGTCCCCTATTTCGTCCAGCAGAGAGAAGGGAGTCAAAACCTTGCTATATTATTTTCCACCTTGGTGATTAATATCCAGGGATTTTGGGTGCAAGTTGATATGTCTCGCTGCGAGTTGAAATGAGACCCAAACTAGAAATTGGGCTTTGAATGTGATGAAAGGGTCAGATATCAGAATTTTTTCATTGCAGAAATTGAAAGTGCATTCGTTTCTGAACAAGACAGTATCATTCTTACCCTTGATTTATGAATATTTCTTTACTACATCAAGTTTTTGTCAAGTAGGTATGCAAATTTATCTATTCAACCAATCATTTAAACTCAATTTTCTCAGATTTTTTGTCATGGCTTGGGGGTCCCTCTTTGGGTCTTTAAAGTGCAATATCTCTGGCTAGAACTAAGCCAGCTCAGAACTTTTTGTGCCCTCTGAAAGGGTATAAATTAGCTTTCACATGATACCAAAAACCCAAAAAGGTGAAAATTTGACATACATCTCATTTTGACTGACTGCGAGACATTTTTGTGTATATGTTCATTAGCGGGACCACATGCAGTATTTTACTGCTAGTCACTTTACATTGGTATTATTGATGAAGAGGAGGGATAAGAGAGGAACAAGGAGACTGGGTGGAAATGGACAGGCATGAACTTTTAGCACTCTCTGAACTTAATTTAAGAATAGGCCAGACAATTCCAGTTGTACAAAAGACTTTTATAGTATCGCAATGCAAGAAATATCTCATGGCTTGAGAAGTTGGCCAGGAGTGGCACTCCTTAATGTCGTGTGTCAGTTATCCAGTATTTCCAGCACTGTTGATAGAATTTGCCAGACTCTTAAGTGGAGAGGAATATGATTTAATAACGAGCAGAGCAAATGCTGTGAAATGGGGAAATGATCACAGAGCTTCCGTAGAACGTAGCTATGAGTAGTATATTTGCAGATTTTGATTATATCTGTCCATAATCAGTTGTAAATATCGGACTGCAAAACCTGACTGTAATTGAGCTAGGATTCTCCATTTATTTTTACCAAAAAGCGATTATGGCTAAGTTTGATGGTTTTCATGGGGTACATTATGACCATTCACCACAAGAACTGGAAATAATAGTTTCAAAGGATATTTTTGGCATGTTATTGTTTGATTGACTCAATATATTTAGACAGTCGCAAAACTGGTTAAGGGTTGAAGGATGGCCTTAAAAATAAGGAAGAATTTATAAAGGGAATGTTTTTAATATTCATCCCGGGGGTCAGTGAAAGCCTGTCAGATGTATATATATGATATCTGTAGATCATTGTATGTGTCTGTGCAGTTTTATCTGTTATTGTATCTCACAACCATTTACACTGCACAAAACAGGCAATCAAAGACGGTCCAAGTGATTTTCAGAAGTTTTTGTTTTGGCAAAATTTGAGATGTTGTCAAAAAATTAAAAAAAAAAATTGTATACATTAATTTCAATCTGATTTTTACATCATGTTCAGCTTCCAGTTTTCTAGAAAGATACAGATGAGCACAGTAGAATTGAACATGGAAATCTCTAACATTTAGAAATGTTGAACATTGTCATCCACCCCATTTAAATTCCTATATTTTCTTTGTAATATTAACTCTTGCCATGCCAGTTCATGATATATCATCGATATAGGTTATTGCCATTGAACTGAGAGAAGATTGTCATTAATATCTCTTCTTAGTTTAATTACAGACCAATTGAGCTTGGCACAGGTATTGTGATATGTCTGGCATGGAAAGAGTTATTTTTCTCAAACTTTCAACTCAGCTTTTTCAATGATTTTATTATCATCTGTCCATTCTCAAGTGGCAGAATATCTAATCAAGCCCATTTTTTGTCAAGCCTTGCTCACTCCAGGGTTGTTGGTGATAAGGGAAAGACGTGTGGAAGTGGGAGGGTCAGGCAGGGTAAAGTGTAGGTCTAAATTTAGGCCTGATATTAGATGAATCATTAATTGAACAGGGTGGTGGACTCAGCTACACTTACTGTCAGGGTTGCAAGGAATAACTATAGACTACATTATGCAATGCACGTAGAGCGACGTGGCGAGGTGGTTACACAATATCTGAAAGACAACAGTCATGAAGATTAATTAGGGGCACTAACTCATAGAATATTTTTATGATCGGACGACACTAGTGCTGTCTTGCTTATATCCCCTTAGGACTCCGACATAGAAATCTTGAATCACAAAAATCTCCAACACATTTTTCCATCTATGAGAAATTTGAGTTTGCTGTGCTCAACTGTATTACATTTATCAGCCTACATGGCAAAATGTTCAACCTATTAATTTTTCTTTTACGAATGTATGAAAATGGCTGGAAGCTCTCGTTAGGCTGGGTGCTCTGAGACATCTGAAAATGGGAAAAATGCTTTAATGTCAGAACAGTGAGTGACCTGCCTTTGATTCAAAGGGAATTAATTTTCGCATTTCATTACTTCCTTTGCGAGACACCTGAGCAGTTGAATAACGTTCTGAAAGAGAAAAAAAATATACATATTGAAATTAAATGTTTTATAGTAAATAAATAAATAAGATGAAAGCATTGTCTTTTATTCATGAATTTTTTTCAGAATGATTTTTCATATGGATTTCTAGAAGTGAGTTTTCCCTTCTTTACTAAGTTTATTCAGTAACCTTTGTGTGAAGCAAAGGGAAGTAATTAGGCTGATGGGGAAACAGTTCCCCTTGAGAAAAAGATTATTATGGCCTTTGATTCTTTTATCCATTACAGGACCATTTGATGGATTTGGACTGATAATGATTTTCATCACAGCAAATGGCACAAGAACAAAGCGAGGCCAGAGGCTGTGAGGCCACCATATCATCATGGATGTCATACTGTTACATAAACCATCTGATAGAATTGGACTGATACTGAGAAGATAATGACAGCAAGAAGAAGAAAGGATATGCAGAGGCCCCAAACTGAGGTTTCACTTTGTAATTATGCGTTTTTCTACAGATGGAATGAGATCGATATGCCTTCGAAGATTGTGATCACCATATTGTGATGACATTAGATTTGCGGAAAATCAAAGAACGCTCACACTCTGTCATTATGGATTTTCATACATGACCATCTGATAGAACGAGATTGATACTCAAGATCTGTGATCTTTGCTCATAGCAGCAGAATAGAAGTGAATACATAAGAAAACCACACAATCTCATTCTACCAGTATGGATTTTCTTCCTGTTACATGTTCATCCGAAGGACAGAGAAAGTTTTGATTATCACAGCCAAAAAACAATGACCAGCAGAGAACAATCATAAAAGCCCCAGAAGAAAGGGAGAGCATGATGAGTTCAAACATCCCACAGAGAATTGCTGCTTTTTCTGCAGATTGTTCTCACTGAATCCATTAGTTATTTTTTTCAATCACAAAGGAGGATAGTGCCAAATGAGCTTCTAACTCAAACATTTGTAATCAGCCCACCATGACACAAATTTGCTGTATGTGCCATTTTTTTTTTTTTTTTACGAAGAGCCTGTGAAGTTCAGTACTTTGTATATTCACTTTGAATTATATATAGTGCAACTCAGGAGTATCATCAACATTCCGTGTCCTGATGAAAATCTTTCATTATTCCAGATGTGTTGTTATTCCTGTATAAAGAGAAATAATGAAGATGTAGGTTACTTACAATGGAAAATAACAATTTTGTACATCTGTTTTATGTATAGCTTCTTCCCCTGTCAGCAATTATGCATGTGAGTAACATATATGGTGTACAGTATTTCATTTTAGGCAGCATATCTCTGTGTTCAGTTTTGCTTTCGCTTTTGCTGCATCAATGTTGGCAACTTTTTAGTCACGGCTGCCTTGATGCCTAGAGTAGCAGTAGCCAATACGAGATCTATTCCCAAAGGTAGACCATTGGGTTTCAACAGTGTGTGTCTGGACTTAATAGTAATACATAGTAATATATGTAATACATAAATGTAAACACACTGGCTGTGCTTGTGCTAGCACCACAAGTGTACTACATGCATACATCATGTACCACACCCTTTGTACATGATCAGCATTGCCATGGTACCCATAATAAAACCATGAAATAAGTTAACAAAGAACGCATGATCATGAGATGCATAGTTGTGTGTAGAATGTGACCGAAAACATGTATTTACTGAGCTACACAGCTGTGCTGATATAATATAATAGTTTTGTCATCTACTAAATTGTGCCCTGTCCACACATTAATTCTAGTTATTACTAATGTTTTGATTTTCAGTTTTTATTATTCAAGAGATTTACACTATAGTTTGTAGGAAAAGTGAAATGTTGTTGTTATCTCCTGAGTTTTTGTTGTTTCTGATATTGTTGAACATGAAACTGCAAATGCTGGTGGTACTGTGGTCTTTTTTGTGATAGCATAGCAATGGTAATGTGTAAAAGTGGTCTTTATACAAAGTTATCCTCAAGTGATGGTTCAGTACTGGATTTGAGATGTGTATGAAGGAAGGGCACATTGTAAACAACAGCCTGTATGCTTTCAACAGACCTGGCTATTGTTGAGCTAGCAGTTAGTGTTAAGAACAAATCTCGAGCCCAGTTCTTTGTTGTCCTTTCTCCATTTTGGGCGATTTGGAGATATATGTCATGTGAAAAAAGGGATGGTAAATCTACCATGTACTGTAGTCTTTTCACCTGTCACTTGCCCAGCCAGGTATATTTTGAAAACCATTTTGTCCCATCTCCTACGTACAATAACAGTTGCTAAACACAACACATCAATTGTCTCAAAATGTGAAAAATGGAGATAAGACAACAAAGAACTGAGCTCTCGGAATATGACGAACATAGGCTCACTTTCTATTTTGAATATGGAATCTGTTTAGATCCATCCAGCTGCTGTGACTTTGTGATAAATCCCAACTATTTTTATGTCATTATGTTAACCTGTGGCTTTGTTGATGACTCAAGTTAACTTATTTGTGCTCAATTTGCCGATCACTTGTTCCTTGTAACCATGTCCACATAGATTTTGGTCATTATTATAATTGTTACCCCATGTGGTATATTTTTGACATTGTAGTTGTCTACATATATTTTTATCATGTATATGTGCTTAAGAGGGTTTGCACAAATTTGTTATATGTTTGATTTGTTTATAATCCCTTATTTATTTGATAGTTATCACTCTCTGCTGACTCCTCGAAAAGCTCCTATACAGTGCCTTCAGATAAACAATGTATCTGCTCAGGAGATATACAAATGTTGATGATAAAAATTTGTTAGTTGTTGTTTTTATGGAGAAAATTTGGCTTTCTGTTTGCTGCATTTGTTATTGTTGTTGTTTTTTTTAATGACATTGCTTAAGAGCATTTATATGGCACATTATCATTGGCAGGTAAGTTTTTTTAAAATTTAAATTATAAAAATTTCAAAGTGGCATTTAAAAAAATCAGTAAAAAACCGAACAAACATTGGCTGCCTCAGTGACCGTATTGTTATGGCTGTTGTTTGAACATAATATGTCTTGCGCCCAGGTCACATGAGTCGCAAGTCACATCAGGTGAGTTCAAGTCACAGCCGTTTTTTACGGTTTTTCACTATTTTCCACTATAACACCAAAATATTTCTCTTTTTATTTCAGATTAAAAAAAGGTGAAATTGACGTTTTGTCAAAAAAAAATTTAGTATCTTTGTTGGAAAGTAGTTAAAAACAACCAAAAACAGCCGTTTATCTTCGTTGCCCAGTGCAACTTCTGACTCATTTGTGCTGGTCGCAAGTCATATATATATGATGATATTAAGTCTTAGCCCAGGAGTGTCCAAATTTTTTTTTAGTGAAAGGCCAATTACAAGCAAATAAACAAATGCCGGGCCACACTCTAAAGAGTTTATTTCAAGCCAAAAAAAAAAATAAAAGGAAGTAACTCATTATTTTATCGGTGAAATTTGACCTTACAGAGTTTGTTAGCTTCTTTTTACAACTTCCACCATACCAATGTGGATAAGATAAACCGAAATATGTTTACACCTTAATAATATGCCCGGTCCCTAAAATTTTGGTTCCACTGTCTTTTTAAAATTTGCTGCTGGCCAATAAAAACTGGACCTCAGGCCGCAGTTGGCCTGCGACCTATAGTTTGGACATCCCTGTCTTAGCCAATACTTGTAGTTGCGTGAGTGGCAGATTTTGCACCTCAGTCTTGATTCAACTGCTTGGATTTTACTGCTCCTGTAATGATGTGAGCTAGACTTTTATTATGAAATTGACCTTTCTAACAATGCTGAAGTAAGAACAAAAAAAAAATTTGTGCGCTGTATTTTGAGCAGCATTTAATTACAAATATGAATATTGTATTGAGAAGAGAATGTTCACAGCAAAGAGGAGAGAGCAAATTAGAGGCCCCAGACTAGGGTTTTCTTCCATCATTTTGGATTATCATACTAAAGGACTGAGATTTGGATATTTGGAAGATCATAATCACCACGGCAAATGTCCAGAATCAAACTACACTTTCACTTTGCCATACTTGTACGAGAGGAACTTGTATAAAGAGGAGGGAAGGGAAAGGTGAATTAATAAAAGTGACTAACAGATTACATTAAGAATTATTCTATTGGAAAAATGAACTAAAAAGAACATTAAATTGAACTATGTATGTATGTGTGGGAGAAAGTAAGACAGAAGAATTTGCTTTAGTATGTAGCTATGCAAAAATATGTGGATGGACAGAATATCAACTTCCAGTGTTTCATTTGGTGATCACATCGTACAATATACAAGTACATTGTGAATAGTAATACATCGCAAGAGATAATTACTGTATTGGTGAAGAGGAAGGCTTGTTTAGGTTGTTCCTAGCAAGTAAATCACTATTTGAGGGTGTCCTTGGAAATGCAGACTGATTCAGTGGGGCATGCATCATACCCTGCAGTAGAGGGCTCAGAGTAATTCAAGATTAATTCCTCCATTTTTTAATGAGAACAGTCATATCAGATGTAAAAAGTTACACATTTGACCACATGAAGCCATCAGTTGAGCGTACTTATTTGTTATCACAGTGCTGAAGGTTGGGAATTCAAAAGTTGTTTTGTTGTTGTTTTCATGAGAATGAAAGACATTGTGTTGTGGGTTGAATCTTATCACTCTGTGCTTGCATGACGAGGTCATTATTAACATACCATTTCCCCAGGGGTAGCACATGCACTGATAAACATATAGCTGATTTGAATAAAATAACTTATGTGTAGTCATCTTCTTTTTTCCCCCTCATTAACATTCAAGTTAACTTACACTCTAAAGCTTTTGACTCTCATGTTCCTACCATTATCACTTTTGAACTTGGTTTCATCCCAAAGATCAGTCAGGTACATTTAGAAAACAGGCCTTTCACTAAACACACAGAGATTAACCTTCTGATTCTTTGTTGCAAAATTTTCTTGCTCAAGTTTGTGTGGGAAAAAAAAAAAAAAAAAGTAGCAGATCTGAAGGGGAAGAAAAAAGAAAAGCATCTAGGGCATTTATAGTTTGCTGGTAAATGTTTAGCCTGGTTCTGTAAAATACTTGGTAAGTTTTGTAGCTCAGATTTACTTCCCTGAATGTGTAGCAACATGACTGAGCCTTAGTTTGTTGTTATCTGTGATTGTGTCATACTAAAATGATAATTTCATGAAGTTCACACTCTTTTTTTTTTTTTTTTCAAATTTCAGTCTGAAAAATGGTGTATTACATGATATTACATTCTCTATCTCTTGAATGCCTGTTTATTCCATTTTATGCATTCAAAAGTTGTTACTCATTTACACTACATAAGAAAATCTTTTCCATTTTAACCATTCCTCAGATAGACTGGAGGACTCACTAATCTCAGCACAAACATGTTTTTGTTTTTTTTTTATGCGATATATTTGAGAAGTTGATCTACCCACAATTTTTATCTTCCATTGTGCTGTTGATGCGGCTTTTGTACATTGTAGTTATGTATGTTTATTAAGACCAATGAATTGATTTGCTCTAAGTCAAACACTAATAATTCACTAGAATATGGAGTATACATATACTTGAATCATGTGTATGTTCCAGAACCACATCATCCTCATCTCTCAGTCAAATGCAGTTTAAAAAAAATATTTTTTTTTTTGTCATCTGGAAGATACATAATTATTGCAATGTATTTACAAATTAATTTCAGTGAAAAAGGGTAACTAGACTAGAAACTACATGTCGTGGTAGTGGCTTAAGAGAGAAGTATGTTTTTTTTTTTTTTTGAGAATGCACCACTTTTCAAAGGTTGTGGAGTTCACGAGAAATGTCGAAGGTTTATTTTACATGTTGTCTACATGTGTTTTTCATTTTCTTGCATGTACCAACCATGGTTTTGAGAGGTAAATTGATATATATATGTCTTGCACCCAGGGCATATGAGTCGCAAGTCGCTCCAGGTGAGTTCAAGTCACAGCTGTTTTTTTTTTTTTTTACTATGATACCACAATATTTTTTTTTTTCAGATTAAAAAAAGATTAAATAGACATTTTGTGAAAAAAAAAAAAAAAAAAATTAGAATCTTAGTTGGAAAGTAGTTAAAAATGACCAAAAACAGCCGTATATCTTCGTTGCCGGGAGCAACTTCCGACTCATTTGCCCTGGTCGCAAGACATATTATCATAGCATTGTTTCTACACTAAAAATGAAACTTGTTAAAGCACCTAGTTGGATATTTGTACATGCATTACATTTAGATATTCCGATGTGATCTCTCCCGCTGGAAATGAGTGATTGTTCTGATGTATTGTTTTTGTATCAATTGTTGTCCATTTTGATGCAATAGTATTTTGCCTACGCCTGTTATAAGGTGAAGTGTTATTTTATCACGGTATAACAATAAGTGTCCTTAAATGTGGCATAACTGTAAAACTAGAGAATACTTTAACAGATGTCACAGTTGTTGTAAGTTCAGGAAACGCGAACTTGCCTATTTTCACTAGTTTTTTTTTTTCATGTCATTAATTTTAAAAATTGAATGTACAAATATATTTATCACATACTTGTAAATATCTGTGACCTGACTCATTCCATACCTGGGCATTGATTTGTTTGCTCAATTATTTAATCATTGTCACAAAATAAATCCGGCTTTCTCTTCTACAGTGCGACAATTTGTTCAGCATAATGATTATACTGTTGATGTACTTAAGTAACTTTAATATGAAAGCTTGAGAGACTGTCTGCATCAAGGATCATTCCATAGAGATGTGGTTGTCGATCGAGCATGAAAGTGAAAATTAAACCATCCTCTGCAATTCAACCATATGTGACTGAAAGATAAAGAGATCTAGCCATACTTTGGCAGCAGCAACACTTGCAATAATTCCTTAGCTTAAGATTAACAGTCACAGTAACATGTCTGAACCACATAGCATTGTCTGTAGCCCAAGCTAGATGTACATACGTATAGTGTACTTATGTACATACATAGTTATTGAGATGTAAATTTACTTCTGTTGGATCTAAATCTGAGAAGAATTCTAACCACAACAGTCTCAAACTTAATTTAATTTTAAACATGAACTACACGTATTTATATACAACTTCATCATTGTTCAAGCGAATTGTTTTTGTACACATTTTGAGGTATGGAAATGTAAGGAGTACTAGTAGTCCTACATGAAGTCAGATTCAAGCCTTGGGAAAACTGGCATTTTTCCATTCCTTTGTTTGGTGTTGGATTCGGTCCCGGTCTGTCTGACCCATTGAGCTATCTCCACCCCCCGCCGTTAGGATCTCAGCTTTCTTATATATCTACTCTAACTACTGGAAATTGCCCCCCCCCCCCAAAAAAAAAAAAATAAAAATTAATAACACTAATAATCCTACGCCCTCAGCACGATTTGAACCCTCACATGTCAGATCTAATGTTCATCAGATCCACAGACCAGCAGAGGAACCTCTGAGCTATTGCTACCACTGCGAGAGGTGGTGAACTGTTTTATTTACATCTACAGCTGTTGTTGTGAACGAATTAAAAAAGAAAGGGAGAGAAAGAGAGAGGGTTGTCTTATTTAACCCTTTAAATGCCACAAATCTGTGATCATTGTCAGCTATTCAAGACTAGAGGCTGAATAGAGCTCACTGGCAGGTAAAGGTTGTTTCTATATTTAAAACAACTAATGTTAACTCTTTGACTGCCAGGACAATTACCAGAACTTGAGGACTCCGCTGAAATGCATAA
>JBCAUA010077717.1:0-10845 GCA_038406235.1 Peronia verruculata
CACACACACACACACACACACACACACACACACACACACACACACACACACACACACACACACACAAACACACACTTTCCAAAATTTGCAGAGAGACATACACATAATTATAAAATAAGCATATCCTTAAAGCATAGTTAAATAAACAAAAATTCAGATAGAGAAGTAATAGTTATGATTGATGAAGGAATCTTGTTTTAATCTATATGCTTGAATAGCTCATCAATATATTTATGATGAATTTTTTTAGACATTAGATCTAGATCCAAAACATACCATTAAATACTCTCTACAAGGAATGAAATTTTAGCTTTAAATGGCATTTTCTACATTGTGTTATTAGTATTGTTTGTTCCTTTAAAGGGAATATGTATTTTTTTTTTTTAACTCATCATGAAATTTTGACCTCGTAATATGATTATAATTATAACCATTTTTAAACGTTTTGTGATACAATTTAACCCATTCATGTTGTGTATCGGCTTTATTTATCAGCTTATAAGTAATTTCACTTTTTAATGTGATTTTCTCTGTGCTATGCCATGCGTTGTCTCATTATTGAATCAGTCAACTTATCTCACCACAGGTCTTGAGTTTTGTTACATAGTTGTTCTTAAGTAGAGTGGTGATGTAATCTGACCCATACCTATCATATGTTGGAAGTATTTAATTTGCTTGTGAAATACAAATGAATGTATAACTTTACGTTCTAGTTTATCAAGTTGAGTTATTCAGATGCTTTGCAATTCGTCGCTTCAGCCCATAAGTTGCTGTTTCACACCATAAAACCTTGCAGTTTTGTTACCTAAATGTTCTTCATTGCTGTCATAATATAATTGACCTATGGCCATTGCTTCATTCATTAATTTGCAAAATGAACATGAAAACCTGTAGTGACAAAGTTTCCTACCTTCAAAATAACCATAACCCTGGTTCTAAATATTAAGATCTTTTCAAAATTCAAATAACAAAATATTTAGAAATATCACCTCCGTATCCAACAAAACATTCAAAATATAAAATTTCGGACGCGAACCTTTTTGTTCAGTGTTGTTATTTTTGTGTCATCCCTCCTGTTCATCTGCAAAGACGCAGCTCAGCTCTGCCTTAACTGTCCGGCTTGTATTGGTGATGATGGCGAAATTATTGATGCTTTGCTATTTATAGACGTAATATCAGGTCATAAATGACTTAGGTAATAGGCTTGAGTCATACAAACACTGAAATATGACTACTTTGAATCAAGTCTGTTCTCTATGAGGACCTTTCTATGTATTTGCTTTGTTTGTCTAGCTGTCTAGATAAGCCATAGCTCACAGAATGCGTTGCTGACATACGTTTGATCTGTTGCATGTCAGATGTGGAAGTGATAACGATGTCTTTTTGATTATTTGTTTGTTTGTTTTTAACATATTTTTTTTAAAGAAAAAAAAATGAAATGACAGGCTTTAAGATCGTAGGTTATAGAACAGCAACAAATATCTGAGTGATTAAAAAAAAAAAAAAAGATAAGAACTCTCTGACTGAAGACTCGGTGTTTCCACGAATTTGTCAGTACTGGTAACAGCACTAAGGTGAGTTTGAACAACGTCCTAGGCTGAGAGATATGCAGACCGTAACCGTAGTATAGAACTTAAGAAACAAATTTCAGGATTTGAGAAAAAAAAATCCGGGAACTCAGTTCAAAGTATATAAATAAAAACTCCATAGGGGTAACTGACAAGTGGCCAGTAAGATCTGGCAGTCAGTCTTAATTTCATGTCAACTGAATCGGCCACCAGAGAGCCTAGTGCTTCCTTCCGTAATGTAACTTTCTCTGTACAATATAAGGATTTGGTGAATGATGATAAGCATCACCTTTTTCTGTTTTCTTAGAGCTTCGGTTCAAAATTATGTAGTAAATTAATATAAAGATCATCTCATTCAAAAACTAATGAATGTAAATAGTGATATAACAATTCCATTATTGATTGTTTATTGTGTGTGCTCGATTTTCTTACTTTACTTTTGTTTCAGAAGTTTTGTTTTGATTATTTTTTTTTAATCTATTTTTTTTTTTTTTATTTCGTTTCCTGTTTGTTTTGTTTTGTGTGTATGTGTGTGTTTTTGTGTGTGTGTGCGCTTTGTGTGTATGTGTGTGTTTTTGTGTGTGTGTGCGCGCGCGCGCGTGCGCTCATTTGCGTTTTGAAGTGACATTTTATGTTTAAAATTCATTCAAAATCAGCAACTAATAACAGAACCAAGTAACACTGAAATTAAATTTAACAAAAAAAACAAAAAAAAAACTATCATATTATTGCCTGCCAGCTAATTTCTACTATGGTAGGTGACGGACAATGAAACAAGATCATCCCAGTCTCTTACTATATGTTACATGTATGTACATGTTGAGATGCCGTGCCAATGACGACTAAAAGTCGTGTCAAGTACATTCAGATTGTTGCCCAGTTATCTCAAGCTTCTCTCGTTGTGTTACAGGTTTCTACACAAAAATCTACAATGCAATGACCAGTTCGCTCATTTTATAAAATGTCACCTGTGTTATAGCCCGTCCACTTTTACACATATGGAATATTTAGAGGTGCTTACTGTTTTGCCTACTGCTAGTACATGTAGTCTACATGCAGTCATACTTAGATACAAATGTCAATTTGGTCATGTTTAAACTTTCATTTTCCTAACATAAGTAATGCTAGGCTAGTGGGCCATTGTCCACGCAACAATAACAACAACAATAACAACAAAAACCAGCTTGTCTGTCTGATCTGTTGTAAATGATACGTGGGCCATAGTGCGTGCGTGCATGCGTGTGTGTGTGTATGTTCAGATAGCAGCTCTGAATGTTGAAAAGGAACAATTTCTTTTTATTCTTTTGCGAATGTATCTATTCATCACTTTAACTCTATACGCAAGGGTATTATGCCCATATTCGGCGATCTATGGCATGCCTCAGAGATTCACAGGGTTAACGCACGTGTGTCCAAAACATGTCTGTATTATCTAAAAGAGCAGTGCGTGACCTACATCGAATGCAGGCTGAGAGAGTCAGCTACGGCGGCTGAACGGTGGATAGTCATAGGGTGGTATAAGATTAAAGTTTATAGTATAGCTGAAACAATAAAGATATGTGAGGATATGTGAAGATATTCCCCTGAAGCTACGACAGAGATAAAATAGCTACAACGTTTCATAAAATCGTCGGACATGGCGTTGCGGAGTAAAATTCTGGGAACCTGTAACATATGGAAAGAAGTCAAAGTTCGGCCAAATAGAGATGGTAGTTCCAGTTGACATTTGCTGCTGATATTTCAGAGCTACCAGCTAACAACAATAAATTGTCTCAACGTACAGCAATTTCGCAGTAATATTGGTGTGACAGTAATTGCGTTGTTTCTTTTTCCTAGCACCTGCCAAAGGGCAAATAACCTAATTTTATTTGGATTGCTCGGTTAGGTCGTTATTTTTAAGCCGCTTGTTTTGTGTTAATTGTTCTAGATGTTGAACATTTGTAAACACAATGGACAAAAATGCCATTAAAACTACACTAAGTCCTAAAGTCATGATTTTTGTTTATCTGTGCGCTGCTCCTTTTGTATAAATAGTCCCTAATCTTAAATTTCTTTCGAACATTTCACAAAAATGGACAAAAATGACATTGAAACCACTTCATCAAAACAAAAGCTCGCAAAAAAATCAAACACAAGACACTCATATATACACAAAATAAACAAACAAAACAAAACAAAACAAACAAACAAACAACAAAATTACCTATAGACATCCGGCAAAGACACACATAAAAAATATATATATATATATATATATTTACACGATAGCAGCTCTTGAATGAGATTAACATTACATTGTATATCCGTTTGCTATGCAATTTTTTAAAAAGGGCTCCAGTAAGATGAGACAGTCATCAAATTTATGAAAAACAGCAATAAAATACCCACAAACAAACAAAAGTGCACGTGAGTAAGAGTGCACAACATTCATGCATACAGAACGAGTGGTTTGCACTTGGTATAAGATTTACCCCACAGTTTAGCGGGTTCTATCCTTAATGACTATAGGCATGGGAAGAAAGTGTGCAAGCACATGTATATCTCTGCCAAAGTTTATTCGTGGCAAGCAAATTTTTGCATCACTGTTAAGAGTTACAACATATTATTTATGCAGACGGCCGTTGGAAAAGATTACTGTTATAGTACACGTCACAGAATGGTACATGCCTTTCCTAAATACGGAAAAGAATACCGATGTTGACGTCCACGAACTTCCTTACATACTCACTCACGCGCGCACACGCGCACATACACTGGTGTAATACACAAACGTCTCCTGTGCAGACACATGCATCCGCCTTCCGTCCATGAAAGCTTTTCAAAGAAGCCGTGCGACTGGTTTTGTTGTAGTGGATGAACAGAAGAAGATTTCGAACATATCAGTTGTAACAAAGTAGACAAACCTTTGGCCAATTTTATAAAGTCATTGAGCAGATGCCAGCAGCTGAAGAGAAGATTATGTCATAAGTTATATATAATAGGATGGAGACTACAATCTTTTACATTTTTGGGTGATCTGATAGATCCCCTAACTATACTATAAATCTGCACCAAAACCCATAAAAGGCTTATCGGTTCGAAAACTGCTGAATGTAAACATAAGAAATTTGGCACACAGCATTGTTGCATAAAGATCTGTGTTTCTACTCCCATAAAGCAGAAAAAAGATTATGTATGACATTTCTTCTAAAAACCAATAACAAATGTATAGTAAATCCGAACTGATCCGAATTGTATGTTCGATAGAATGACGTGTTCAAAGACCAAATACATAAAGTCGCATGGCAATATTGGTTTGGCCTATATTGAAATAATCCCACAGGAAGGCTGTGAGGAGTGAAAAAAGAACAAATTTGAAAGAAGTCTCGTTCTTCTAAATGTGGCCTCAAAGAGGAGAGGTGGGGTGGTCCAAAGGGGTTTGTTTTTGGTGGTAATAATTAATATTATACAATCAGAAAATATTATGGTTCTGCATTCTTCACATTACATTTCTGTCCTTCCTGGAGTGGTCAGAAAGCCCACACATATCTTGTAGAATTCGTTTAGTCGGTGTAACATCAATGAGAACATTGTGAAGGCTCCAAATAAACTCATATTTATGATTGTAGTCCTAATCTTCCTATCTTTGCTGTAACTTGTATTCTTTCCTAACAACGACATTCTCTTCTTCTAATTTTAATTGACAAGATATATTCCGGAATCCTTAACTAGAGTGCCCTTATAGTAGCCATTCCTTAGGTCCGCTCAAAAGCCATCCTAGCATCTTTCAACATTACCTATTCCTACTGATGCTGGCTACTAACTTCTCTTCTCAACTCACATTCTAGCGTTTATATAAGTTACAAATGTTCCATGTGTTTGTCCTGGAACGCTCTTCAAGAGATTAATCTTCCATCCCATCTGCAAAACTATATCCCCCCGGACTTAAACCGGCCAGCATTAGGGGGTGACAGAACAACTCTTCCCATTACATAACATTCACTCATCTGGAATAACAACTCCCTCAACCATCCGGATTATGGTAATTCTGTGTGAATACATAACTCTCCCAGAGATATTTACTCTGGTGATAGTCAGTTAATCTAAATGGATTGACGTGGTAAATTTAAACCTTATAATTCTTATAGATTCGCCGAAGAAAATGGGGAGAAACACCTTGGACGGCATCTTCAGCTGTCCAGAGAACTGGGATTTCCCAGAGAAATGTACTGCACCTATTATTATGAAGACAATGTAGGAAAACATTACAAAACACTTTAGTGAACACTGTAGACTGTTCAGCTGCTTTCCCACGAATATGCAAGCATCGTTAACTAAATCATAAACGGCATCTAGTTCATAGGTCAAATTTTGCAAGCTTAAGTTACATACATTAAAAAAAAAAAAAAAAACGTCATCACCAACTTAAATTGATCGTAAACAATCATCTGTCATCAACATACTAAATTCTAGCAAAATAATGATACATTAATAATAATATTGTAATAACAGTAGTCATAATGTTATAATAACAGAGAGGGGCTTCTATATAGCGCTTCAACCCCTAGAACAAAGTGTGTTACAGTCGCATGCATAGAATATTATACGTTGCGCAAATACACACAGGAGTAAAAGTATACACTCGAGCTGTGTTCGAAAAGTTTTTAGTCTGAATATGAAGGATTGAAGATGGAAGATTTATTTTTCAACAGAGATCTCTATTGCACTACATAGTCTCCGTCCAAAAAGACACATTTCTCCCATTTTTTGAATAACCCTTTAAAAACCTTCAGAATAAAGTCCCTACTTTGTCTTTGAAGCCAGGTTCTTTTTCAATTTCACTTTTCAGTGTCAAAATGAAGCCATTTTTCAGGAATTAAAAACTTACAAGGTGCCAAATCTGGAGAATATATTTGGATCTCGCAACCATATACTTCTACAACAACAGTCGCAGCTACTGGGTTGTGAGCAGATACGTTGTCTGAGGGGAGAAGAATGCTTTTCATTAATTTCCCTTTTCTTTTCATTCAGACATGATTTTATTTGTTCAAGCAAGCTGGAACAGCAAAATCCTTGGTGTTCTATCCCTTGGGAGATGGTGAGAATGATGTTTTCTTAGTCCTAAAACAAAATTATGACCCTGACAGGCGATGCCAATATTCTCGTCTTCTTTGGGAGGAGGTGAAGGAAGGAGACTTCCGATTTTTAGATCCGTATTTCATTTCAGGATAAAACAGAAACATCGATGTTTCGGCTATGGTTACCAATTTATCGCAAAGACTTTGTTCACGATATGTCTTGGGGTGCATTAAAATTTGACTCCATCGTTTGCTTTCTACTCTCATTTTGGGCCAGAGAAGACGTGACACCCATCTCGCTCGCTGAAACTGTCATCGTTTTCAATTCCCGATTAAAAATACTTTCCACAGATCCATTTAAAGACCAATCACCCTCACAAGATCTCAAGCATTCACTCTTTTATCTTCCAGCCCCGCCCCACCTGGGTTTATGAGTAAGCTTAGGTTCTCTGCTCCCATGGGAGTCTCCTATGGAGTGCCATCCTCGATATTCCAGGGGGAGACATCTCTTTTCTCTCTCTCCTCACTCCTGTCTTCTGCCCCCCCCCCCCTTCTTTCCTCTCTTCTTCTTGACGTGTAAATGTAACTTACCGTGTTTGACACAATGTAGCCGTAATTGTGCTGATTTGTCGTTAAATCCCAACTCAAACAAACAAACAATCGTGGCAAATCTACTTTCAGCTCAATCATGATACTAGCCTCACTGACAAAATATTGAAATGGAACTTACGCCATTGTAAAGCACGAAAGAAGTGTATCAATGAAAATTTTGATTTTGTTCATTTGCTTGAAAGAGATACTCAAGTTTCACTCGCTAGATTACATGTTTATGGTTTTTATAAGCTTTTCAACCTCCTGTAGTGATGGTTATCTCAGTTGTCCACAACCGTGGTAAAAAAAATAACATAACACTATGGTGTTATATGTTCAGTTGTAAAGGGTTCATACAAAATTTAGATTCATGTTTACATGTTTAAAAGATATGTTTTAAATTTATTTTTTAAAAAGTATGCCTTAATTTACACATGGAATTACTTAAAAGGGAGGAGCAAATTTGACAAGAATTATATGAAGGATTCATTATTTTAAAAGAAACAAGTTGCATTGCACTGAAATCAAAGACATTTATAGATATGCATCGTTTCTGATTATATTTCTTCTGATTTAGCCATCCTAGTAACAAACTGATCACAAATTCATAGATTAAAGTCAGAGTAAAGAGTTAATCAAATACATTTAAATATTTCAGTCATGTAAAACTATGATATAGGTAAAAGTAGTTACGCTTCGTAATAGCGTGGTATGCTATATTGCAAGAACGCACGGAAAGAAGCCAAAGTTCGACTTAAAGGGGGTAACGGCTGAACCTGACATTTTATGCTAATATTCCAGAGGTTTTTGCTACTAACGGCAAATTCAAATTATATAAAATACCTAGTAATAACAGTATGACAGTAATTGCATTGATTAGCTTAGTAACCAGCATCTGCCTAAGGACATGTTAACTAACAGGCCCAACGTCAGTTTTACGTTTTCATTTGTAGGCCTGCTGGTTGTGTCAACAGTTCCTGGTCTTAAATAAATTGTAGAGATGACATGGCATTGTGCCAAAAAAAAAAAAAAAACTCACAGACACAGACACACACACAGACACACACACAGACACACACACACACACACACACTCACACACACACACACACACACACACATACGTGCGTGCATACAGCAATAAAAGTTCTAAGGTCTACCGTCATACAAATAATAATAATGATATTTTTTAAAAACATTAAAATCACTTCTCTCAATATTTAAATCTTATTTCACCTATTTAGTATTGATTGCATGTTCATTCAGCCAACGCACCAACAAACTATCACTCTGGCATTTGTAATGATTTGACCTAGATCTATTTTATGAAAAAGCTGTAATGTGGTCAGAATGTGCTGCAACAGCTCTGCTGAACATTGTCGTTCTTGTTTTTAATAGAAAACCATTGGCCTACTGACCTGCATTGGGGAATTGACCAGATCTTATGCAGAAATCCTCCCAGCTTTGAGATGTGCCAGTCACCACGCCCGGGTATTACGGCTGGCATCGCACCTGCAATGAGCCTATTACCTGTCAGACTACGTCACGCGAGTGTATGAGCACGAGCCGAGTTGGCAACGGGCCAGCTATGGGACGAGAACAGCTGATGTCGAGGAATTGTTTTAGTTTTAACAACTGACAGTGTGTACATCACTTTAAAATGCTAATGATATGTTTCAACCGTAATTTTTATGTAATTTATTCTATTCAGGGATGGCATTCATTATAATCAGATATCATGTACATTAATTTAAAGATGCAAATATATGTAGAATTATTATGAATATTTATATTCACTTTTTACTAAAAGGTTGATGTTTTTCCAACTAATATGAATGAGAATTCTCTATATGGTAATGGAAAAACTGCTATATGTGTACAGCTAGTTGTATTTGGCCACTGTCGTTAAATGATTACGATTTTTAACCGTTTTTATTTTTATTCTTTATTTTATTTCATTTTATTATTATTATTATTATTACTTTATTTTATTGTATTCATTTTATTTTTTTTTTCCTTGCTTATTTTAATGTGAGATACAAGATAAGAGTAATTTATACAATAAGAACCAGAACTTGGGGTCATAATATTTTAGAAATCCATATCTATATGACATAATTATTCAACGTAATGGTATGCTAGCTGTAGAGTAAAACAGTCCTGGCACTTAACTACTAATTCAAATTTAGCATTTAGTATATTCAAATTTAGTATATAAAAAAAAAATCAATAAAAAAAAAAAATATTGCACACTTGGTTAAAAAACAGCCTAGTTTCTGAATATAGATACACAGCCCAGTTGAGCCGCACTTGAAGCCTCAAAGAGATAGCGATGTTTAAGGATTCCTGGAACGCGAATTGCTACAGATCTGGAAGCCTGGCTTTATACAGTACTGTAGTTTTCTTCGCGTAAGTATCACTGAGTCTCCTATACGTGAAGTTGCTGGCACCGGATCTAATGCTTTTGGCAAAGTAAACAATCCCCCTCTCGTAGTTTGGTGTGTGAGCATCTGGTATAAGCAACCTTTCCAGGTCCAGGTCCCAGCCAGCTGGCTAAGGACAGATGATATGTATGGAACATCCAGTAGGCTGAAGACATTTAATATTTCATATTCGACTAAGCACAGATCTGGAAATTCCTGGCGGAGTGTTTGTACCCCTACTGAAAATAAACACCACGAAATCCCACAACAGTAGTGTTGAACGCAAAAGGTCAGGAAAAACAATTGCCGGAAACAGGTCATACATTTTCTTACGTCATTAAATCATTAACACTGCTCAATACTACGATTATTTGGAGGCCATATAGGTTCAATAGGCTCACAGTGAAGAATTTTAGTGACACGTTTCCTCCACACCGTAATAGGGTCAAACCGAAAAGTGAGTCAAATTTGTGAATAGTTTGGAGTGTTTAGACCCCTGCTAAAAATAGACGCCGGTATTTCCAACCTCTCGCTTGGTCGGAACAAATCTATTACGTTCACACCACGTTCAGGTGGCTGGAAATCCCCAATAAGCTGGAGACAGCGAATCATATAAATAAATGACGTCAAGTTGGACAACGATGCCCAGCTGGTCTGAGCCATACTTTTTCAAAGAACTTTATGCCAGCTGAAATGTGCAGTTACATTGAGACCTAACTAATGATTTAGAGATGTTCTGCCAACTTGAGATCTTCATTTAGCTAGAAGTGTCCAGTTATCGGCAGACAGTAGTAAACTATGATTCAGATTCAGACGAAATTTAATACGGTCATGTATGGAGGTGGAGATGTCTCGCTATGAAACGTATGATGATCTCGATATGGCCTCTTAGCTAGAAACGTCCAATAAGCTAAAGATGTTCAGTGATGGGGTGATACGTTACATAATAGGCAGAACGGCGTGCGACGTTATTCGGCGTCACCATTCCTTTCGCCGCGTGATGTGTTGTTCGTCTTTCAGCCGAGAGCTGTGCAACGCCGCGGTCAAGGTCGTTATGCAGCAGGGCTGGTGGGCTAAAACTATTGGTTTAGCACTGAATGTAATGTCATAAATGACGATTACGAGAGAATCAAGAAACGCAGCGACATGCGGTTTTCACTAAAAATTGTTAAAAAACATATAGATTGTCATATTGTAAAAACATTTT
>JBCAUA010077728.1:0-10845 GCA_038406235.1 Peronia verruculata
CCAAAACATTCACACAAAGATATTTTTTTAAAAAAGCTGGCACAAAGCAACAGCACCAACACACGCACCAAAAAAAAAAAAAACGGATAATGTACTAGAGTTAACTTGGGAAGGGGGAGGGGGGTGTCACATGAAAGTCTCAAAGTCATAAAGATAAAGAGTCCAACACATACCTGATCTATTAGATCTCTCAAAAACAATGTAGTCACGATTGGCCATTTGAAGGAAGTAGCCAATCTGCAGACCGCTGGGTCCCGCCCCCACAACACAATAGTCATGGTAGACACAAGCCAGGGTTGAGGTAATCATCAGAAGGCATAGAGGTGCTAGGAGGCACACGTTGGTAACAACCATGGTAACGGGAAGGAGCTGGCTAGTCTTTGTTTATTCTTCCTCAATAGGCGGTCGATGAAAACCTGAAGAGATGAGCACATTATACGATGCATCACATTTTTATATTTATACATATTCGTTTGCTGAAAACTTCAATTATTTGTTTTTATTTTAATTTTTACGCTAAATAATTTCTGTTGACGCTGTGAACAAAGGTTGAACAAAAAGCATAGTTTTCAGTTATGTTTCGTCCGGAGAGTATCTTATATTGCTTACTCATTTGAAATTTTATATGACATCTGGGCTGAAAAGCAACTACATCGTGACATTGTTTCAAATGAAAAAGATGATTCAACACACGACTGTTAAGTTAAACGCATGTTAAATATGCAACATTTAAAGGCACGCGGATTATGGCAGAAGTGGTCTATGGAAACAACAGTGACAAAAAACAAAACAAAACAAAACAAAACAAAACAAAAACGTCAATACCGATATTACAACATGAATTATGAAATATAATAATAATAATAATAGTAATAATAATAATGAAAAGATTCGCCCTCATCAAAATACATTAAAATGTCTTAATTTAATATGATCTGAACGTACAAAATCTAAACATTCTAGACGGTCTAGATAGTGCACCATGACCATACACTTCATTATTGACTAAGCACACAAAAGCACAATGGCAATTTTCGTAAATGGATTTAAAATGGACTGCGAGAAGGGAAAGGCGGACTGAAGTTTACACTAATTCACATGACTGTTAGACTAAAATTTGTCCACTGCTTGGGATTCTGACGTCCAAGTGACAGATTTTTAAATGTAACGTGAGTGAACTTCTTTCAGCTCGTGAGCAACTGTGTCACCAAGCAAACGGCTGGAAATCCCTGTCTAATTTTAGTAACGGGGTACAAACTGTTCACTGTCATTGACATTTATAAACATAAAAAATGCACGGGACCGGTGACAATAGATTTTTCTCTGACCAAGCGAACGGCTGGAAATCCCCGTATAAGTTTAGTTGGATGGAGGGAACAAACATTTCAAACTATATTGACATAGAAAAACAAAACAAAAAAAGTGCACGGGGCCGGTGACAATAGTTCATATTCGACTAAGTTAAAACTTGGAAATCCCCGGCGAAGTGTTTGTACCCCCTGCTAAAAATAGAGTACTCAGTGATGTTTATTACCGCTCCGCCACGAGATGTGTGTCACCGGTCCTGTGCATTTTTATATGCTTTTCCTTGTCGGTAGTAGTGAACAGTTTGGAGTGTTTGTACCCCTGTACTAAAATTAGACGGGGATTTCCAGCCGTTTACTTGGTCGAAACAAATTTTTAATCTTTTGTTCTCGGATCTCGTGGTGGCGCGGTAATTAACATTAGTGAGTGTTCTTTTCTAGCTGGCGTACAAACACTCCGCCGGGAATTTCCAGCTTTTTGCTTAGTCGCTCGAATCTCCTGATGGAGTGGTAACAAACATCCGTGAGTACTCTAGTTTTAGCAGGAGGTACAAACAATTCGCCGGGGGTTTCCAGGTTTTTGTTTAGTCGCTCGAATCTCGTGATGGAGTGGTAACAAACATCAGTGAGTGCTCTACTTTTAGCAGGAGGTACAAACACTCCGCCGGGGGTTTCCAGATTTTTGCTTAGTCGAATATGAACTGTTTCGATGAAGGAGAACGTATTTCATGAGCTCAGTTCTCTGTTGCCCTATCTCCATTGTTCACATTTTGAGAAAACTGATGAGTTATGTTTAGCGACTGTTTTTGTACATAGGAGATAGAACAAAATGCTTTTCAAAATATACCTGTCTGGGCAAGTGATCGGTGAAATGGCTGCAGTATATGGAAGATTTACTATCCCTTTTTCACATGACATATGTATCTCTAGAATGACTAAAATGGAGATAGGAAAGAACTGAGCTCGCGATTGGGTAATGCATGCGTTCGAGAAAGCTTGACAGAAGCACCACTGACTGGAAAACACGAGGGAAAGGTTCAGGGACAGGCGGAGTATGTTGTAGAAGAGATGCTTCAACAATCACGATAAAAGAATCTGTTTCTCGTGGAATGAAATGGCAGAATTAAGTCAAGGTCGGCTTTGGCGGAAGTCTCTGGTCCGCGGCCCATATCATGGAGAGTCGCCACAACAGGAGATGACGATGACATTGATGATTCAGGAGGAAATAATAGGTCTCTGCCACATCATGCCCAAAGAATTAGTAAGACATCAATATAAATAAGAACGCAACACTGCCAAGCTAGAACTGTTTTAGTCAAAGGCAGTGCCACCGGCCATCATAGCAATCATGTCTATATAAGGAATTTGCTCTATAAGGAATATGCCAAATTTAGTGTCTTTCTTGGCCGCTTATAAAGCACAGCAGCATTCAAATCTAAAAAAGACAAAAAGGACAGTCTGTAATGATAAACAAGAGCAGACTAGACATAATACAACAGATCTATCGATGGACTTCTATTTGCTATTCCGCCTCCAAGCGCTCAAATGAGAAGTCTATAATCTTCTACCTGGCTGTCAGTCACAAAAGGGGAGAATTATATTTGTCAGAGAAAAATCAATCCAGTAAAGAACACTTCATCTCTAGGCAAATCCCTGCTTGACGGGCGATAAATTGCGGCGCAGAAAAGGAATATCATACTCAGCTTATTTCACAACATGACTAGATCTAAGTCTTTCAGATGAAGCTTATAGCAATAATTTATTTTAAAAAATATATATATATAATAATTTGATACCTGAACTCATTTTATAAAAATAAAATAGAACTGTTAATTCAAGAAAAATAACATAGAAATCTATAAACAACTTGATAGTGATGATAAAATCTGCCAAAGTTTCGAGCCCGCTTGGCTCTCCGTCTGGACAACAATGAAAACATATAAAATGTAAATAGGGTGTTGCTGTACACGAAAGGAAATGTTATGTTGACATTCATTTCGTTCTATACACGTTTTTCAACCTCCTGGCGGAGGTTATCTCGACTGGCATTCAACCATTTTTATTAGCTCTTCAGTGTCTCTAGACCTGAATATTGTTCTCCTTGCGAGCGGCCGACACAGTAATCCTAAATCGTGGGTTTCAAAGATAAAGGCATGGCTACATGATGTCACATAAATCATGAACTCCATGTCAAAGTCTGTTCCAAAGTCCAGCTTGTTTAAGGAGCCTTGGCATGGCGTGTTAACATTTCTAAGGATGCCTACGGTAGAACTCAGGCCAATTGTCTGCGCTAAACTCATTCGGGTGCCCAAACAAACAAACAAACAAAACAAAACAAGAATCCTTCGCTGGCCCAAGGTGTCAGCAACTATCTGCAGGAATTTCACTGGTGGGCAGCAAATCGCCTCAAAGAATGATTGAACGATATGACTATTGCCAACAGATGGTCACAATAATCCCGATAGTTTATTGCTACCAGATGATCTTTATCTTGTAACCATAATAATGTTCCAGGGTGCTTAAATAAATTTGGCATCTCACCCTGACTCCTATCTAACCCTAAATTTAACCCCAATCCCAAATCTACTTACCACAATCATAAATCCCTCGAAGCCATTTGGACTGGATTTGAACTTCTCCCCTTTGAAAATGAGACTCTATATCTAGAATCTACAAGTTTAATCTAATGTTATAAATCAAATTCACGATGAAACCTGACTGGCCGGAAAGGGAAACCTGACATCAATAGATCACTGACTGACTATCTGCTCGCAAAAACCAATGCCATAATTAACGCCACTCTCTTCTGTTCCTGTCTCTCTTATTACCAAATCATTCTTACCTCCCTAGCAACTGAGATAAAAGTCCACTCATAAATCATGTTACTGTACAAGAACGCCCGTTCAAATCAAATTCTGTAGATTTTTCTTTTTTTTTGGGGGGGGGGGGGGGTGATTCACAAATGCTTTCGGATAAATTAAAAGAGAGGGGGACCTTTTTAAACCATAAACCTCGTGAAAATGATGCACCGAGACACACCAAAACCACTAGCAAAAGGAGCTTCTGGTCTGGGCATCCTCTGTACACATCATTCTTTTAAAAGAAACATAAGTTCATTCTGAAAAGAGCAACGGGCTGCTAGAAATATACATCTGGAGAGATCCGGGTTATTCTGAATATTCAGACTACAAACATCTTTCGTACTAAATGTGTTTGACATCGTATCATCATTGAATTTGTTTTCATAAAAAAAAAAAGGTAGCTCTCCGTTGTAGCTACAGTAAAACGAAAGAATCACAGGAACTCGTTTCACGGAAAGTGCCAAAGTCTGGCTGTCGTAATAATAATAATATTAATAATAATAAAAACACAGCTATTAAAAATGCAAAGGGCTTTACTGATCCCACAATGTCATGTGCACTTCCTATATGCAAGTAGTGATAGCAAGAAAGCCCAGAGATGAACTAGCCCAATTAAAATGTATGTGCAAAACAACTGGCTCACTTTTTACGTTGAAAGACGCCAACCATTGACATCCAAGCCGATAGGCAGTTTGAGTATAGATAAACACAACCGCACCACAATAAAAGTTGAATCAATATCTATTCTACGTCGTTCAGGACCAAATCATTCTCAAAGCTTTTCTAAAGTGCCAACAACATCTTGCTAAAAAAAAAAAGGCTGTCAAACTACCACGGTGAAAAGGACTGATAGACTGATCTCGGCCAAATGACCAAATTAAAGGCCAGTAATCTAACCATTCTTTATCATAATTCATGTTCAATAATAATTGCAAAATATCGTTCATCCTGCCTACAAGAAAAGTATACCGGCAAACAGTCGAACTACAAGCTGACAGGTCATCAAACTATAGTGTTTACCATCAATTACATCGTTGTCTTGACTCACATACAGATTGTATAACAAGCCTGCAACTAACCTTTGTAGGAACGGGCAGAGATAGCTATGAAAAGAGCGTCTTCCAGCCCTGATCCTTACCCTAGGAAACGGAAACAGAACAAAGCAGGGGATTTCTGGTCATGGCCAAATGGACTTTGCGGACTGATGCATTAAGCTGGCAGGCCAAGGCCAGCTTGGACCACACCACGGTACTGGTGAAACGGCGATAGAATTAGCAAGCAGATGGTGACATGATGACTTCTTTTTCTTTTCACGTAGGGGCGCTGTGACTATCTGAAAACGATCATATGGGGCCCATAGCGATTCAATATTTGGCCTTAACTCAGCGTGTTTCTTCTCGTGCTGGTGTTTTACAGCTCCGACAGCCAGCTCAAGTAGCTGGATCTTTTTCTTTTACAAATTTCTGCAGATTTTTGAATGCGTTATCATCACATAATATTTTTACTGCTCTCTTGGCTCAAAACGACCACAGAACAGGAAATGTGATCAGCTTTTTTAGCAAACGGGACTCCAGTCGACATTTTGTTTAAAGAGTCAATAAAAGGGCTATTTCTGTTTTACAATAGCGTCCCTTTCGCGCAGTTTCACAGACAGATTTATTTTATTGTCAATTAATCGAGACATATTATAGTAAAGATCATCACAAAGAATTTGGCACGATGTCACTAGGCTTTATATCAATTATGCCCTTCACTACCCCATGTCTGCACTGATGAAACAACTGAGGGGTGGGGATGAAAGGTGGGGGGGGGGGGGAAGAGGACAAGGAGGGGACTGCAGAGACCTAAGGAGGGAAACAGCTACGCCAATACACAATACAAACCCAGTTTGACAAAACGTCTTTTCCATTTAAACTTCATTTCGAGAAAACCACGACTTCGTTTTCTTGTGAATTAATACAGTACCCTGTCTTTGACCATCGTAGAACGGTCGCTTCATCTGAAAATGTCGGAGGGGGGGAGAAGTGTGATGAAACAAGGCGTTTTGTCAAATAAAAGTTTGGGATAGCTTGTTTACGTGTAGGAACAATGCATTTTTTCTAAACCTGGAAGTGCTCCCATGCTGATGAAGAATGTCTCTGTTGCTTTACTATGAGTGGTCGCCTGACAGAGGTATTCCGTTTCACTGTTTAGTGCGTGGAACTCATTCAGTTCCGATGTCAACAGTTGTGGACACTATGGATCGTTATGTCGCAGTTCATGCGTGTAACAGCAGTGATAAATAGTGCAAGAAGACAGGTGGAATTACGTTCCACTCTCCATTGTTCCTGAATAAAAAGAATCCACACCTGTGCCATAATCTACAATATCAAATATCCATGTGGCGCTCGCAAAGCCAGCCCTAGAACAAGTCCATCCTCAGCAGCTACTCATGCCTTTCTACTCCCTCCCCCTTCTGCTTCCCGAGCACACCATCCATCCACCTTTCCCACCACACCCAATCTCTGAATCTCCTCGCTCACGATTCTCTGTGAAGGAGACCGGCGTCTCGCAAGAGAGCATTCCATGATTGCAGTGCTGATTTGCAACCATAAATAGATCACAAGCCATAACAAATTAATACAATCGTGGGGCATGCAAAAGCCCTGGAACGTTATCAGCCCTTACTTCCTTCATCCAGACCTCAGAGAATCGAGTCATTCTTCAGTTCGTCTCTTTCTTTGACATGCCAGTGTGTTGCACACAGCCGAGGGCAGGCACTGAAATGTTTATCAGCATAATAATTACCATCCAGCAGTGCCCATAAAGACGATCAGGGATTTTATTGTAGAAACTTCTTAGTACAGCTATTTCGATATCAATATTTCAGACATTTCAAGCGTCTAATTAAACCGGTATGTCCAGCATCTAGTCTGTGGTTTTCCTTTGATGCATTTCATAACATGACAAAACATTATAAACTTGAGCTGCCTAAATAATAAGAGGATTTGATTTCTTTCCACCTTTGAATCTCACTGCTGACAAACGAAGGCTATTCTTGAAGGTCAAATGCAGCATAACATTTTGCTATGATGTTCTTTGAGGCATGTGTTCAGCTTATTGTGAATTCCATTAGCTATTTTCAGCGTGACAGACAAAGCATCGCTATTCTGGGCCAAAGAGAATAAAAGTAGATAACATACTGCGGTCTGGCTTTCCAGATTCAAAGAAAAAATGGCAGTAAAATAGGACAGAAGTGCTATATTATCATAGGGCCAATATCATTGGAACCCTAGTGGCCATATGAAACAATAGCCCCTATTTACAAAGGGGGGGGGGGGACGAAAACAAGTAAACAATTACACATAAATTCATTACACACACAATGTGGATAACTATTGTAAAAGAGGGATCACTATTTTTTAAGACATAACCTAGAATGCAAAAAACAAAAGCTCCAAAATAACATAGAATACAGCACTAAGGATTCTGGCATGAAAGAGAAGAAGTACAGAATCTAGAAGACTGTCTTGAGAAAACAATAAGATCACCGATAAAACCAAGGGACAGTCCGTTGTAACTGTTTTCTACAATAGTAAACCTATATGTCGTTGGAACATGTTATGCCATCTGTGCTGTTACCGTCACTGACATGAAAGTTGTGAGCTTGAGTGTATGTGTGTGTGTATGTGAATGTGTATCAAGACAGGCAACAGATCAACACAGGGATGGGAAAACTGACATAGACAGCTGGTGATCATTTAAACAGACCGACGGACAGATGGGAGACATCGAACAAGCAGGATGAAGAACAGAGAGAAGTTATGGATGGATGGATGGATGGATGGATGGATGGATGGAAGGACATTTTAGCTGGGTGGTTGGATGAGCAATAAAGCATTATTAGATAACTAGGGAAAATCACAGAAGCGAGAAAGCTTCCATTAAAAAAGCACGACAGAGAAAGGGGACGAAGGTAGATAAGAGAGAGAGAGAGAGTCAGAGAAAGAGACAGAGAGGGAGAAGCAGAGAGAGAGAGAGAGAGAAGAATACAGAGGAGCGAGGTGACAGAACCACCTATATGAAGTGATCAGTGAAAGAGGAAAGCAGAGAAGGTATAACTACAAGCACGTGAGTTCAGAAATAACAGGCAACGGGGGAAAAACCAATGCCAAGAAACACAAGAATTGCAAAGAGAAAGTACGTGAGAGAGACCGGGAGAGTAGAAGGGAGCAGAAGGGTGAAGGACAAGGACCGCGAAAAGAGGGAGAGAGAAAAAGGGAGAAGTGGAGAGATTAAAAAAGAATGAAAGCGGGAGTGAATGAGAACTGGGAAAAAATGAGTGGGTGCTTGACTGATACAGAGAGTGAAAGAAAGAGAGAGGTATGAAGCAAATGAGCAAACATCCGGGCTTTGTATTTCAGCTATCTCTCCCTGGAGACAAAATAATTCCTTTCGTGTGTGTGTGTGTGTGTGTGTGTGTGTGTGTGTGTGTGTGTGTGTTTTCTCTCTCTCTTTTGAATTGTTATGATATTTGTATCCTCAAGCTTTATGAGGAAAAATGTTCAATGAAAAGACAACCGCCTATACACATAGGGCGGCAAAAGGTGAATTGATCAAACAATGAAGGCAGCGACTGCAGGAAGAATGATAGAGTAAGCTAGAATTCACAGATTCCCTATGTCAAGTTCTTATTTCCAGGTTGGCATCTTGCCAAGTGTAAAACACATCGCTGTAAAGGCCGACATCTAGATCTACAGACCTATCACGGAGTCATGCTACAAGGATAGTCCAAGATCATTAAGATCGACAGATCCAGAGAGACATAGATAATAGGTGGGGCTATAGCGTAACACAAACAGCAGGGAATGGGGAGAGAGGCCGGAAATGAGGGATGTGAACGTCTCCTCCCATCCAATGTTATTTCGTTTTTCTGGGAGCTGTTTTGTTTACAGGAGAGTCTGTTGTGACGTCAGCAACTCCATTATCGTCCCACACAACAGCTTGATTCGTTCCGTGATAAAGAGTCATGGACTTCTGAGGCAAGTCAGTTTTATTCTAAGATATTCTGTTCTAAAACATGGCCATATTTCTTTTGGATAAAAGCAACCCCATTCCCCCCCCCCCCCCCTCTATTCATCTTCCCTCAGACGGCAAAAACAAAAGAACAAAACATATAAATTGAGGTCCCAAACAAAAACAGTTCTTTACATAATGAAGTTTGAAGTGTGGCAACACAATACGGTAACATCTTAGTTGAAATACGTAAAATAAATTGCCCTTAATTACTTTTTTTCCCCCCTTATTTTGGTCCACAAACGTGGTTTTATTCCTTTTGTCTTGCTTTTTTCGTTTGAACTTATATATATGGGTATATGTATGATATATATACGTACATTCTTTTTTTTTTTTTTCAATACGAAGTTTTCGTTATAATTCTATTTCATGACTGAATATGAGAAGAACACATGATTAAAATATTTGTAAATAGGCCTACTGTCGTACATATGACAAAACTGGACAAATCCTTTGTAAAGAGCGACTTCAGAAGAGGGTTCTTCTGGTGTCACTGGAGTGTAGTCCAGATGTCATATGCATTGATGGCCCGGCAGGAAGTTAATAATAACAAAGATCTCCTTACTATACTAAGGAAACAACAAGTGAGATGGTCCGGTCATGTATCCCGATCCTCAAGCTTCGCAAAAATCATCTAACGAGGAACAGTCAGAGACAGTCGCAGAAGTGGAAGACAAAGGAGGACATAGGAAGACAACAGCCGAGAACGGAACAGGAATGAAATTCACTGATTCCCAAAGAGCAGAGGACGGCAGAAAGAATAGGAAGAGATCAGTGACTTCATACTGATTTCTATACTACAACCCTGAGACAAAGACACCCTCCTTCGACAAGATGTACAAAGTAAGCAACACCCTCCGAACAACCAAAAGAACTTTAGGAGAAAATATGGAAACAAAGAACACAATAAAATTCTGAATCAGTCTTTTCCTTACAAAAGCATGGCGTTCAGAGGATAATCACTGCACAACAAAAGAACTAGGGGCACATGCCATCTACAGTAGTTTAGAGTTGTAGTGTAGAAAAACTACGGTGAAAATTAGAGCAATGAAGAAAATTGAGAGCTTAACAATGCACTTCATTAGCACAGAGGTCTACTAATGCAAAGCAATTCCAATATGCAACTGATATGTGGGGCTATTCCATTCCTCACAAGCGTTTCCCGGAAAAACTGTGTGAGTCACTCTCTATTCCAAATCTCATTAAAGGATGGCTTTAATTAAAATAGCTAACAAAGGAGAGCCAGCACACTAACTGCATGTCCTCAATGTTCAGACTTAAGCAAAAAAAAAAAAAAGCTCTAAATAATAATAATACTGTTGGTAATAATAATGATAATAATAATAATAAAACTATTAACAATTGTTTTGAGCGGCCAAACAAATCTCAATCGATGCATTTTCGGACAAAATAAACAAACGAACAAACAAATGAAGGACGAATAAAAGACTACATGTCAGGAAACAAGACGGAGACAGGTAGTTAGTGATCGATGATTTAGTAGACATACACAGACAGACAGATAAATAAACAGCCAGCTAGACAGACCGACAAACAGATAGATAGATAGATAGATAGATAGATAGATAGATAGATAGATAGATAGATAGATAGATAGATAGATA
>JBCAUA010077739.1:0-10845 GCA_038406235.1 Peronia verruculata
GAGAAATCAAAAGCTCAAAATCGCATTTTTTGGGCAAAATCCACATTTCAGGACGCGCCCCCCCTTAACCCTTCTTCTGGGCAACAAAGTAAACATACAAAAAAAAGTATATACGGTATTGCTGTTTACGGAGGAAAATACCTATGAAATGACTTATTTTTTGTATACGAAAGGTTTTTAACGCCTTCTAAAAAGAAATGAAAGATTACATTTTTAGAGTTAGAATATATGAACATGAGGATGATCTTACGATCCTTTCTTATCCAAGGATATAACTTGTCTCACGCCAGTTTCTCGCATCTTTACATCAGAATATCTGCCCTCGCTGACCACTCGCCCCTCCCCACTTCAACGGCTCTTCTGCACATCCAGGCAAAAACAATTCTGTCTCAAATGGTCGACTACACGCTGAGCCCCTACACAAGAAGTCAAGAAGAACAAATGTAGTTAAAGGTGCTGGGGCTGGATATCATTTTGGAAACTGTTGTTAGGAGATGAGTTAAACTATTACCATCGATTTCCTTGTGCTGAAAGTAGAGCAAAACAAGAAAACAAAAAATCACTGGTGGTTGTCATGGCAACGGCTGCTATCTAGAATTTGCCACTCAATGTTGCCGAAGTTCACTAGCAATAGGATTCCGCATTTTTCAAATGAGTTGCTTGAAATTGTGCGTACATATATTTATTTCAATATATTTAAATCAGACAAGATTTTTGATACCTGATATTTGTTTTCTGTCATGATAAGCGCCAAAAGAGGTTTTGATCCGGCTTTTAACTCCAAAACATGTTTGACTCCCATTATAGAGTTCTTTCTATGACTAATATGTGTATGTGTGGTTTTTTTTTTTTTTTTTGCTTCTGTGTCTCTAGTCATATTTTCTCTTCATTTATAGTCCCTTATTTCAACAAAGGGCTCTCCTGGAGGCATTTAAAGATTCATGGAGATCTATATAATCCAGCATACCACTGTACTCTGGTCACGTTTCAATTAATCGTTTTCAGTTTCTTGCTGTGGTGGTTATCCCAGCCGTACAGAAAAAAAAAGCACACACACACACACACACAAATAATACACGTTTGCGAGTTCATTATGCTCTATCCAATCCTTTCTCTGACGCACCAGTAACAGGGCATATTCCACCCCCAGTAGGTCCTGGTGAGTTTATGTTAGAGACCCAGCCGAAGGTTTTCTTTGATATTCGGTGTGGTTAGCGTCATGACGTCCACTACTGGCAGTAGGGTTCCAGATATTAATAAAAGAGATAAATAAAACTTTTATGTGCCATTTGCCAATAGTTAGCGTAATATTGGTGATCTACCACGGAGGAGAGAGAGCCTCCCCCCCCCCCCCCCCATGAGCCAGAGCCAGGATAGACAAAGCCAGTCAACCTTTGCTTGGTCATCAAACCCTAACATATCCAATTAATATTCTGAAAGGGTAGAACTTTTACGAAGAAACAAACACAAATAACCCGTTAATCATCGTAGTTAACATGTTTCTCCTGTTTTATGCAGTGTCTGTCATGTTAATTGTCTGTGCGGCCTCTCCTCTGTCCTTCTATGTCTTTAACAAAAGAAAAATCGATTGTGTGTGTGTATGTGTGTGTGTTTGTGTGTGTGTGTGTGTGTGTGTGTTTTCATGTAAGTCGCAGACTAACAAGACTGTTTTCTCTCATATAATATAATAGATCTTTTCATTTTTCAGCTTGGTTAACTCACCATGGACCAGGCCCGGGCTTCAAGCACAACCCCTCCCCCCGGGACCAGGGTTTTAGGGTTATTTTCAAAAAATCTTTGTCTGTGTTCTAGTCATCCCATAAGCAAGAAAATTGGCAGTTATAGTTTATGATTAGTTAAATCTATTGATGCCCCCAGAATATACCCGTGTTGTAAAGTGTAGATTTTGTGAACCTTGAAAATTATGCATTTTTTTAAAAACCCCTTTCCAATACAACAGCTGTCCAGTTTCACCTTCCAAAGTAAGTCTAGATTCCCCTATAAATGCAGTTTCTAGATCTAGTTGTAATGTACAATAGGCATAGACAAATCTAGAACTCTACATTATTTACATACAAGTTACACATAAAGAAGAGTATGTGTGCTTATCAAAATACAGAGAGAGGCTGACATTGTTTACAACTGAACATTTGATTTGTCAAAGGCCCCCGGCGAATAGTCTCTGTTGATAAACTGATAGAAACAACGTGTCATCGATAACCAGTATCTTAAGTTCTTGCCTGGAACAGTCAAATCATCATCAGAATCACTTTTTGCGATGTACGAGTCGGTCGTCTGAAACCACCTCACAGGTTGACTTTCTTTGGGGTCGAGACAAGATTTTGAAAGGCTTCAAAATATTGGCTCAAAATACCCTCGCTAACTTTCCAATCACGGCTTTTCGGAGTTTACCGTATGAAGGAAAGCTAATTTTAGAATAAACATGGATATACTGGTGGAAAAGATGGATTGGATGAGTTTTTACATTTTATTAACAGGAACGGGATATTTCGTCCTTGGTCCATCGAAGATGTTTGCTGGCAACGAGTTACCTCGTGGTTGCACCCCAGTGAGTTAAAGAATTAAAACACTTAGGTACTTTTTCAGTTAATGATGAGAAAAAAGATTAGCTTGTACGGTCATTTTCAAGTAGAGGTTAGAATGAACATAAAGATATTAATCACTTGTCTAAATCTGGGAAGACATGAGACAGCCTCAGAGCTAATACCTATGTACGGGAAGTACTCACATAGAACATTCTGTTTGCCGAAGACGCCACAATTGCCACTCACTCTCAGTCTTGGGACAGACACACCAACTATCTCTAACATTGACTACTAACACGATGTCTCTAATGAGTTCATCTACCTGGTCTCCACTATAGCAGACAGACGGAACTTGATAGGAGAGTTAGGAAGGCGGCTTGTATTTTCGCTCGCCTCATGAATCGGATGTGGGCAAACACCGAATGACCACTTGGATGAAGATAGCGATGTAGAAAGCCTGTATCATTAGCACACTGCTGTACAACAGCGAGATAACGATGTCGCACAGCAGGCAAAAGAGACGTCTTAACAACTTCCATCTTAAATATCTCCCTCACATCCTCGGCATAATCTGACAGACCAAAGCCACCACCGCAGAGATCCTGTCTAGCCCTGACCTCCCCAGTATGTACACTATGCCTCAATACCGCGGACTCCACTGATTGTGCCATGTTCGCCGCGTACAGACTGGTAGATTTCCCAAAGAATCCTATATGCAGAGCTTGTGTCTGGGCAGATACAATGCTGCAATACAAAGAGATCGTGAAAAGATAACTGAGGAGACCTCGCAGGTGACAACACGAGGAGGAGAAACACCCTGACCCAACAGAGTGAGGAGGGGAGAATCTAAAGCACTCAGTGCTAGAAAAACGTGAAGCTGACATGAACCCTCCCTACTACACCCTGAGGTGTGACTTTTGAGATATCTCTGCAGTTACGGACGACGTTGCTCCAGTCCAGTTGTCAGCCAGGGATATATTTCATATGCAATGGTCAACACTGACCGGAGGAGCCGTCAAAAAAAAAAAAAAAAGGTCGAAGTCATTTCAGCTAGACACATTTGTTAGAATGAAACCAAACAAATCTTATCAACCATTGCACTTTAAGGGCAGAGAGTCTTGGTAGGAACACATCATTTTTAGCCAGAGGAAAATTCTGGCTTTACTGCATCCTATTATCAAGCTAAATTAATGATTGGAACGACCGCAAGCCAAAATTATAACAGAAAACGAGGAAGATGAAGACCACCAGAAGAAGTTTTCCTGCTTCCCTCCTCCCATCCCCATCCCATTTGAGAAACTGATAAGGAAGCACACGTGTGTGTCAAGCTGGACAGGTATACAGTCTTGTCCAAATTAGACAATTAACCTACTGGATAGGATGACCTTTGTCTACGAGACATCGTCTAAGAAAGCAGATGGAGAGGGCTAGGGGAGGAGGAAGCTAGGGATGGGAGGAGGTCAGGAATCAACGAGGCGACACACTGACGTAACAACCAGAGGGATTGGCGTGAGACAAGTAACATTTGCAGGATGAGAAAGTATAGCGGGGAATCATGGCAATGTCGATGATAATAGTAAGAACAATATTATGAGTTTTTTTTTCGTGAACAGTAATACTAGTTTACTTTTTATGATTTCTTTCCTAGTTTTCTGCAAAAAGCTGAAAGGTTATCAAACAAAACTACAATTTGCAGATTTATCATATCTGACTTTAATATTTCAGTTTCTAGTTAATATCACTGTCTTGATGTACATTTCGTCACTGCAAAATGATAATACTGATGATGACAGTTACGATAATGACAGCAATAACTCATTCACAGTTTAAAGGAGCTGCAAATCCTAACCAAGTTATAAAACATCCCTTTATTCACAATGAAGATAAGTACATACCAATCTGCAATTTTTATCCAGTTGATTCACGGTTTCAGTGTACATGTTCCGTTTTTGTTTTGTTTTTTAATCAACTATTCTTTATTTCCGATTGATATGAATTTTACATTTCATACAGACCTCTATTAAACAGGACATATCTGTTGATGTGTTGTTGATGTGAAAGTGTCACATTCCAGCTGGCCATGCCTTGTCCCCCAGCAGTGTGGGTACAAGCAACGTAGGCATCAGAGAATTTAGTAAAGTTGGCATTAGGATCTCCCTCCACAGCTTTGTCTGCCAAGGTATTTCGACTTGCATTAGAAGATTGTGCGGCCTTCTGTCGTAGTGCCACATTGCGACCTGTAAGACACAACAAGAGATGTATTTACTAGCATGTCACTTATCAGGACACGAAAAGGTAATACGTTGAAAAATATAGGTTTACACGTCAGAGGTTGGTCTGTAAAATTAAAATGGTATTATCTTTCCTCTTGCTGTTATGTATCTAAGCCTTTCAGCCTCTGTAGTGGTATCTCTACTAGTGTAATGATGTTGGATCGCTGAACGTTAGCAAGTGTTGAGTATGCAGATATAGTTACCCAATCCCGCATGTCCTGAGGATCAACAATAGAAAAACCTTGCCTCATTGAAAGTTGGATATTTCGCCTTTCAAATCTATCTTTGCTGTTAGTCGGTCTCCTGCTTGATAAGAACAAGAGATAGAAAGATGCATTACTACTACAGACGGTGGCGGCGGGAGCAGGATGGCTTTCGGGTATGTAATAAACATTGTTACACGAATAATGTTTTGCCCCTGTAATCATAAATGACGAGTCAAGAGCCTGACGAGGGCGTAAAACGCCGAAAATTTGCATGAAACGACACAACTCAGCAGTGAAGCGCTTTGGCAAGAGAATTTTTCTCTTCTTTTTTTATAAATGACATGCTTTGCTCATGCAAGCTCAGGAGGAAAAAGACCGTAACTACACAGTGAGGGACTCTGTGTTCTCGCCTCACTTCTTCTGACTGGACATCTTCATGTCTCACCGTGATAACTGCCTCGTCCCCTAAACTGGGTATATAATATACCAGGAATATACCAGGATGTGTCTAACCTGCGGACTCAGAAAGTTGCCCATACAGAATTATTGAAATTGGAGTCGATGGCTTTTCCCTCCTTTCTAGGCGGGACCATCATGAGCAGTTTTTGCTGTCGTATTACTAGGGCTCAAATCAGACGGATTAACAGTTCTTGCCGGACTACAGTTTTCATTTCACGGTCATGTGTTGAGACTATGGTACAGAACGCCCGTTCCCCATCTTTCGGGGCGTGAGGCTAAAGAAGTAGCGATGGACACCCTCTGTCCTAGTCTCTCTACTAATTCCCTCTCTTTCTCGGGGGGACGGGGGTGTCTGGGTTTCGGCTCTCATATCGCTCCACCGAACTGATTGTGTGTAAAATAGCCGCAACATTGTAAAAGGTTTAAAATAATGCTATCGACAGTCACATACAAGTATTCGTAGGTATGAAATTTCAATATAATATGGTCACAGATTTTTGTCCCTGGAATGCATGATGAAATTCGTCCCTGCGCACATTTATTATCAAATGACAATGTTATTGATCGACATATGACTACATAATTACAGTCTTTATTTCCAGGTTCCGTTAGTTCAGTAAAGAGTGTGAACGTAAATACATATATGTTTATTTTCATTATGTACAGTATCGCGTGTCCATAACTTCATAGTATGACATAACAACATAGTGGTAAATAATCAGTCTCGCACGGCTGGGACATCCTTCCAATTATTATCTCCAATGTCTTTCCTGTCTTATGTCGGCTTAATGTTTGTTTATGATATTCTATGACCAGATCCCTAGACTTTGGTCCCCATTATGTCTGGCATGAGATTACTGTTTACAGCCAACATCTACATCGGAGTACTTAGTGTAGTATCTGTCTTATAGTATCATAATCTTGTCATGGTAAACACGAAGTGTACATAAGACCATTAACGAGAATATAAACAATAAAATGACAAAACCAAAACAAATTTATAGATTTTAAATCTTTATCAGTGAGACATAAGTATCATACTACCTTCTTTAGTTTCTCCTATGGAAAACGTGTCTCTAACATGATTTTTCTTACAACGACTGAGCAATTGTAATAAATCAAGCAGTCTCATGCAATGATATTGAAATGAAATTATTGCCTCCTAAATAAGCTAGCTGTAATTGGTAGCTTGTAACTGCAACATGAAATGAAGGTAGAATGGGATGGGTGTACCATTGCGTCGATGAAAGCTGCAACTAATTTTTGCCCCTGATCATGAAAGGAAAGGAGGGCAACAATGATAAACACTGGCAATATGAACGCCTTTTCTTATCTGTGCCCATGTCTTTTTTTTTCGGGGATGATAATTTTCTTTTCGATGAATTAAAAAATAAAGCATGAAAAGCGAGAAGTTTGGTCTTGGAATTACCGCTGGTTACCCACCATACTGCATTAATGTGTTACAGCTTTTGTCTGCCGTTTTGTATTGTTAACAATAAAGTTAATGTGTCTAAGTTGAAAATAAAACAACACCTTGTCTACAAAGACATTAGATAGCTAATATTAGATTTCTCTAACGCCCAGAACTCCTAGCATAATACATTGCTATCACGATAATTCTTCTGCTATAAATAGCATCTGTATAACTGTGCCAGCCCAAGTCCCCAAATATCAATATGTTTCCGATTTACGGTCGGAAACAACAATTATGTTTGACTATCTGGCGAACGCAAAATCAACAGTTCAAAAAAGAAAAAAAAATAGCGTTTGACAATAGATCCATCATAGAGCTGGAGAAAAGAAATGATAAAAGAGGTGATGATATTATTTTTTTTTTTCCACATGAAATTGTATTTGTTGTGATATAACTGTTTGTAGATGTTGCAAAGACCAAGGATAATTTAATATACTGACAGTTTTCTCAGTTTTTTTAATTTGACCGTCCTCATGCCATTAGTTTTTTTTTTTTTTTGTTGTTGTTTTTAAGTCCGGGCTGTTAACTCCTCAGTTTATTTATTTATGTATTTATTTATATACCTATGTAATTGCTGACACCTGAAAAGAAAAACCGGCTGTAAGTAATCGTTAGCTACATGGCAAATTCAAGCTGCAATCGTTTGAACTGTGCGCCGCTCTCTCTCTCCCACTGTATTCCCCATCCCTCCCTCTTCTTCCAACCTCTGTCGATCTCATCCCCTCTCCCGTCTTTCCTTTTCCTTCCTTTCCTCTCTCCTTTCCCCTGCAAAATCCGTATCATTACCTCATTGCTGCTTTAGACGATAATTTTCTTGCCACGCTTGAAGAGCTGGTGTCATTATGACTTACCTCCACTGATGTAGAGAGAGCAGAGATGTCCGACTCCTTCCCCTGTCACGATGACTTGAGACATTGAGACGTTCAGATCACAGTGAATATCCAGTTCTGTGTCAGACACCATAGCACTCCGACGGCTAGTACAGCTGACAGTTGAAGAAGAGGTGCTGTTGCTGAACTCCAAAGAGATGTTATGTAGATCTATACCAAAATCAAAAATTGAGAATAGTAGTGTTAACCAATCATGCCCACTTAAGTCAACAGCACAGAGGAGTTTTGAACTATGTAACCCAAGGGCAGTGTGGAAAATAGTTTTAATCAAATGTCATTTGTGTGTCTTTACAGTTGTCTTGTAAAACTTCTTGTTTAGACCACATTAATTGTATTGTATTGCCCTGCTGCTTGCTTGCTGTCTCAAGTCAGTTTATAGCTAACCTTCGCCCAGATATTTGGCAAGTTATTTAATAAATTTATTCTAAAATCCTACCTAAGAGGCAAAATAATGGACCACACACACACACACGCGCGCACATACACACACAGACAACCAAACAGAATCCGGGGCAGGTCTGAAACAAAAATCTAACTTACAACAAAATGAAATGAAAATAACCTTTGTCCGCCCCACGCACAAAGTGTAGTCTAAAATGTTTTTAAGGGTGACATCTCTCTGTCCCGCTTCCGTTCATCTCTTCTTCTAGACGTGTAAACGTATCTTACCATGTTTGGCACAATATAGCCGTGCACGTGCTGAGACGCCGTTAAACCCCAACACAAACAAACAGAGAAAGAGAAAAACGGCAAAAGATGATTCCAAGCGAGGAACATCTAGATATAGCTCTGTCAACACATACCTGTAGCTGCATTTCCAGTATGTATCCTGAGCCAGGTAAAAGGATATTGTTGACTCCAGGTGACAGTTATGGACTGAAGGCCTGAGTTTATCAAACAAGTAGTGTCATCTCCATCAGACAGTGTGTCACTGACTGGGGTTCTTCCTGGCTTAGCACTGACAACGCCAGTTTCCGTCTGAATGAGATCCACTGCCAGACGACAGAGAGGTGACTCTAGGCTTGCTCTTCAACATGTTGATAATTAGCATATGAGATGACACTGACATTTTTGAAGTAATACTAGACAATTAGTAATGTTTTGACCAACGTCCACATTATCTCGTTGTATAAAGACTTTCTCCAGCGTTAGCAGTGAGTCAACGACAGCTGCATGATTGAAACGGATTATCATTAGCAATTCATTTCATCTGAGAGACCTTTTTTTTTTGTTTGTTTTGTTTTGTTTAAGATAGGACTTGTGTATCGCTTATATTTAATTCCCCATTATCACATAAATGTTGTCCTCAAATTGTCAAGTAAAGGCTCATAAAGTAAGGTTGTTTCTCTGACAATGCCAAACAAGAAAAAATGAAGAAAAGATTTATTTTGTTCAATTCGAAGGTTTTCCGGCCTAAAACGATTATGACTGATTAAAAGTCAGTTAAACCCGGAGTGTGTGTGTGTGTGTGTGTGTGTGTGTGTGTGTGTGTGTGTTTTGCATTATTAGTGATAGATAGACAATTATACCATCGAATTCAAAACGATCAACTCTCAGGAAAACAGTGAAGAAGAATCGTTTGAACGTTACTATGGCAATGATGGCATATTCAATTTTGGCTATTCTAAAAGGACTATATTTGAAATCTGTTTTCCACGCCAAATATCAGTAGAGCTTAATGACTTAATAAAGCTTTGACAACTTAACGTTTGGCGTATGGACTCAAATACTCTTGAATGTGAAAAAAAAAAAACACCTCCAAACGGAGCCACCCTTGTAAAATGCAGCTGGGAATTCCAAGCCAGACCAGCATAGTTAGATTGTACGTATCATAACGATAATTATGTGGCCATCTTTATTTCATTGAATGTCTTACCGTACTGACAGGAAGGTCCAAACCATCCTTTACGACACTCAGCACCATTAGTACATTGTCCATCACTGTCACAGTTATCTTCAGGACAATCAGGCTTGTTGCTGGAACATCCTCCATTAGCATCACATGAGACACACAATCTGTTCCCATCACAGACACGGCATGGATTCTGGCAGTGACAGTCGTACTGACAATTTGCTCCAAACCGGCCTGCATCACAGCCTGGAAAATGGCAAGTAAGTTCTGACTTCTCAACGTTCTTTTTGTGCACTCGAACGCAGACAGAGTTGTGTGTAATAAAAAACATTTTACAGGTTATCTTCTGAAAATTTTGACAGATGAATTGCTACACTAAAAAAATTACCATTTTAATCAGTGATAATCTAGCTGTAATCTGTTCACGAACACGCACACACACACATACACATAAACAGAAACATAAACACACACACAGACGCACAAACACAGGATATTTTACCTGGAGTGATGGCGTAGACCGAGAGTACAGAGAAAACTGCTAGCACCAAAATTTGTCGGATCATCATTCTCACTATGCAATTAACGTCTGTCGTTAAAAAAAAAAAAAACGTGCATGGTAGATTCTTGATTAACTTTAGAACAACCACATATTGTGGTTGAAATTACATAAGCACAAGAGAGGTTTAAACAACGACCAAAAATATTTTTCAACATATTGATCAATTATTAGATATAAAACGACAAGAGGCTTGTGGGAAATTCCAGTAAGAGAGAGAAAGAGACAGGAAGTTCTGGTTCTAGACGGGCCAGCATCCAGGCTGAATCAGAGAGCAAGGTCGTCGCAGTAAGAAAGTAGCGTGCAGATAGAGCTGTGTGCTTTGGAATTAGACGGTTGCCCTGAAGTGTGCATTATTATCAAGCAATAAATTATGTATTATTATTTCTTCACCACTGTATGCTTCTGATCTGTATCCACTGCCTGGCCGCTATTTACAACGTCACGACTGACACCCCTTGAACATCAACACCCAAAACGTTCGTGACATAATAATACATACTACGTACGTACATACATACATACATACATACATACATACATACATACATAAATACATACATACATACATACATACATACATACA
>JBCAUA010077750.1:0-10845 GCA_038406235.1 Peronia verruculata
TTGTTGTTGTTGTTGTTGTTGTTGTTGTTGTTGTTGTTGTTGTTGTTGTTGTTGATGATGATGATGATGATGATGATTATACATTGCTTCTCTGTCCCTCTAAACCAGAATTCTGCAATCTCTTAGAAATTATTCTTCCCTTTATAAACATTTCCCAGAATCCCATTTTACCCATTTCCTCCAAAAATCTCAAGATCTTTCAAAAAAGAATAGAGGGAAGATTTTGATAGTCACTTTACAGTACCAACTTTAAACAATGGTGCGTTTCGTAATCAGCAGATCTACATATTTAATTTCTTATGACTGTCATGAATTGTAAAGTTTTACACCAACGATATAAATCGGAAGTAGCATATTAGATACACGCCCAGTGCGCCACGGAAAAGTTCATTGCGAATAACTACCACATTCTATGAAAGTGGAATTCAAATTTACTGGGAAACATGGTTGGAAGGGATGACAGAGAAAGAAAGAGAGAATGCGTAAGAGAAAAGACACTGCGAAGGAGGGTGGTGAAACCGCAAAAGTTGGAGACAGAGAGAGAGAGAGAGAGGAGAAAAGATATCTCCAATGTTCAGTAATAACCAAGGAGTTCATCTAAGCTCCTTGGTAATAACAAAAAATCTAAACAAGCAAAAGATGAGCTACAAACAAGCGGACAAAAAAAAAAGGGGGGGGGCGGGGAGGGGCAGAGCGAAAAAGAAAGAAAAATGAAAGGCAAACGAAACAAAGCAACCGAATAACACAGCGAAGACAACAACAAAACAACAACAACAACACAAGAAGAAGTGACCCTGTTGTGACTTCCTCTCGCTGACAAGTCTCGGCAGGACACGTCAGACAGGACGGAATGCTCGTCATGTCAGGACTTTTTTATTTTGGCAGGTCTGTCATTACAGTGCAGCTCTGAAACCTTGGGATAGTTGAAGACAGAAAAAACACACCATAACTGCATCGGGGGACTACTGGCTGACAGTGACAAAAATAGGCAGAAAACATGATAGAAGAATAAAAACAGAAGAATAAAAAGATCATTTAGACATTTATGGCAGAATAGTCCCATTATTATTAGAAGTTTCGTTTGAAGACCTTAGAACTGAACATATTTGTTCGTTCTGAAATAAAAATTTATCGCAAAGGATAAAAAAAGTTTTGTTGTTGTTTTTTTTTTCTAAGGTCATTTCATGCTCTTATAATTTGTCCAATATTATGACGTGGTGTAGTGTCTGAATACTTGCGCCTTAAATGTTATTTGTTATAGTCCCATTGATTTCTTTCTTTCTTTCTTTCTTTCTGTTTCTCGCAGTTTGGGTTTTATTTATTTTTTTTTTTTTTAATCATTGGCTCAAAATGTATAAAATCTGACTTAAGTACTTTTCTCTGCAAGGGAAACAAAACAAAACAAAACAAAACAAAGAAACAACAACAAAAAAAATAAATATATATATATATTATTTCATTTCAGTCAAATTTTACACAAACACGAAGCAGGGGTCTCTTTCAGTTCGAGGAGAGAAGGGAAAATATGTGAATATGTAGTCCAACATTTCACAGAATCGAATACTGGTTTTGTTACAACTTTTAGAAGGATTGTAAACAAGAGGGTAAATAAACATAAAGGGGGGGCGGTCCGGGGGCGGGGGAGGGGGGGGAGGAGTAGGCAGAGAAAAAGAGAGAGGGAGAGATGCTGGTAAATTCAAAAGAAAGGGATTACTGTGAGTGGTCAAGAAAGGGGTCAGAGTGGAGAATGTCCTTCGATGGATAATGAGGTTTGTTTGTTTGTTTGTTTGTTTGTTTGTTTGTGTTGGGGTTTCACGGCACATCAGCACGATAACGGCTATATAGTGCCTTACACTGATAATGAGGGAAAGTAGCCTACGTGTTAGGGAAATTGAGGGCAACTAAAGACGGGTCTAGTTTGTTGATTACATCTGACGCTGGAGAGTGTGGGCTGTAATCTTATTGTTGTTGTCTTATGCCAATGGCTGCTGCTGTCGCCGATGCCGCTCCTTTGTTTTATCTTTTCTTTCTTTGTTTTTTTCTCTCTCTCTCTCTCTCTCTCTCTCTCTTAGTCGTTGTCAATGCTGTTATTGTTGTTTTGATTACAGTAGCAAAGTGACTTCAGTCATGTGTGATGTTATTCTTGTTGTTGTCGTTTTTGTTATCGTTATTGTTATTTTTATTTTGGATGGAAAGAGCGATAAAGAATTGGAAGGAGAAGGAAGAATGAGAGAGAGAGAGAGAGACTGGCAGAGAAGAAAAGTGGAGGAAAAGAAGGAGCGTTTTCACATTCTGAGATAAATTATAAATGTGAATTGATTTCCTAATGAACCACTTGTCCGTTATTTGTATTACACGAGTGGAGAGAACGGGGCAAAATACTGTGTTTATATTCTTGTATGGTGCACTCAGTGAGCCTGACATTTACCTTGTCACCCAAGTTGTCTATGGCATGTCTCCAGATTTACCCTGAACTATCCGGGCTTCAACTGCTCAAACAATGATTGAAGACTTTTAATGTCCATGCAGGTATTTTGATTGGTTTGGCAACGATGTGGTATTTAGAAATAACCTACTCTTCCCTCTCTTTCTCTCTCTCTCTCTCTTTGGCTCTCTTTATTTCTCTTTCTCTCTCTCTCACTCTCTCTCATTCTCTCTCTTTCTTTCTCTCTTTCTTTCTTCTCTCTTTCTCTCTCTTTCTCTTTGGCTCTCTTTATTTCTCTTTCTCTCTCTCTCATTCTCTCTCTCTCTCGTTCTCTCTCTTTCTTTCTCTCTTTCTTTCTTCCTCTCTTTCTCTCTCTTTCTCTTTCTTTCTCTTGCTCTCTCTCTCTCTCTTTCTCTCTCTTTCTCCCTTTCTTTTTCTCTTTCTCTCTCTCTTTCTCTTTCTTATTTTCTCTCTTTCTTTCTCTCTTTCTTTCTCTCTTTTTCTCTCTCATTCTCTCCCTTTCTTTCTCTCTTTCTTTCTCTCTCTCATTCTCTCTCTTTCTTTCTCTCTTTCTTTCTCTCCTCTCTATCTCTCTCTCTCTAGCCTTCCCCCACCTCTCCCCTTGCCTCCCGCCCTGTCCCCTTAGACAAAAATTAATGGTATTCTCGGTATGTTAAGCCTACCTATCTCTCACCACTCCCACCCCTTTCCCTGGCTTGATCACAATATTTACACATGCTTAACATTTCCCAGAGGTTAATTTTAACCTATTTAGTCTAAAATTAATTGTACACTACATTCTAGGCATATCAGCCACCAGTATTTAAATTAAAAAGCGTATTTTCTCTTCTCTGTAGATGGAGATAATAGACAACGACATACACATTAACTCATTCGCTACGGTGTGCCAACTAGTTGGCTTGCGGAAATTTTGGATGCTAACCTATAGAAAACTGATTCATATACATGCATTTGTTTAATGCATTCATTTTCCTTTATTTTGATACATAACAAGATGCATTTCAAACATAGATTGAGAGCGTATCAAGCAAATATTCACACCACCTCTGATCATAAAAACCTATACAGGAAGCTCTGGTTCACACAGTAAAACCTCCCGTAGCGAATGAGTTAATGAATCATGCCCTTTTCTGCATACTCCAACCAAAGACACTGTAAGATAAAACCGGACACTCTCTTCTTAACATTACAAAAAAAAAAATTCTCAGCCACGCCCCCCACCCCCCGGCCGGTCAACGTGTACACAGTTTTCTTCAAGTTATTAAAAAAACAAAAACAAAAATGCTTGCTGCGCCGCTTGTGTTACTAGTTTTGTATTCAAGACCTAGATCAATTTGTGCTCTCTCACCCATCTAAATCTTTTTCGGGAAAATGAAAACAAAAAAAAAAACAAAACAAAACGACATGCCGTGGTTCTTGAATTTGTGCAATCAATGCCTGCACACCACTGCCCTCCTCTTCTTGTTTTCATGATTGCCGCCATTGTTATTTACAGACTGTACACTCTCGACGCTCGGGGGCGCTGCATGTCGCGATAAACGTAAAATTGGCCTAGTACACTATTTTATCTGTATAGTGTCTACCCTCCATCTTCCCCTGCCCACATATTTACCGTTACATCCCCCCCCCTACATTCTTCACTCCTTTGGTGTTCAGAATTCTTCTTCTTTTTGCCTTCTTCTCCATAATCTTCTAGTTAATCTTCTTTCAGTTCCTCTTCTCTTTCTTTATCTTCTGTACTTTTTCTTTTTCTCTTTATCTTCTTCTTTTTCTCCTACTTTCTCCAACTTTTCTCTTTGTCTTTTCTTCTTCTTCTTCTTAGCCCCGCCACTTCATCTGGAGTCATCCAGATATCTCATGATGAGTGTAATAGTACCAGTCCTTTCAGTCCGTCATGGTTGTGGGCACAGCCAGGGTCTCAGCAAACGTCCACTCCTGGGTGTTGTCCATCTAGTTATTTAACAGAAATCCCCGACCTGTTGTTATGCTTCGTCATTGAAAATAGGTTAATTCCCCCAACGGTTGGCCAAGGGTACAAACAGTGGGCAAGATGCCAAAGATGAAGGCTGTATGGCTATGAATGTATAGGCCCATACCCACTACATTGACAATGAATTTCACGATTAGGCAACGTGTTCAACGTAATGTTTATAAATAGTTCTCACCTTTGCCCACTGTGATTTTGTCAACAACAACAACAACTCTGTTAGTGGATCATGATGACGTCAGGACGCCGACACATAAACTGGAGTGGCAATTATCTAAATACACAATCAGGTGACTATTATAATGCGAAACAAACTCGCTGGCTGCTGTTTTCATGGGAGAAGTCACTCGGTCAGGTTGATAACACGCAATTTTCTCAAGATGAATATGATTTTTCTCTTCCCATCTTGTTTTGGGAAGTCACGTCTCTCATGTCAACCCGTTTACCTTATCTGTAAAGGCTGTTTGTTGTAAACATTTCGGGTTTAGGACTTGTTGGATATTTCTGCAGTGATCACGTAGTGGTAGTAAACACTTCTTTTCATTAACCCTCAGGATGCTAGTACAAAGACACACAGGAATTTGAAGAATCACTTCCTGCTTAAAGTTCTGTCTACGGCAATGTTACCTACGGAGAGCACAAAATCACAGGCAGTATAATTTCTTAGCTGCAAACAAGTGTTAAATGCTTCGATTATGACAGAGGAGATACTGCAGAGTAAATTTGAATGGATCTTGTCGTAAAAGGGTTAACATTGTGAAACATACAGCACTGAGAAAACCTAATATAATTACACTATATGTGTGATTAGTGTAGCAGCCAAGCAAGGAGATAGATGAAGGAACTACCCCCCCCCCTTTCAGTTTTGATTGAAACGACAGGATAATAATATTCTGTGCAATGTTTACCAACTTAGTCTCAGCTGTACCAAACCAACGACTACCTGGCAACTCAGAACGAATCCTTAAAGGAGTTTGTTTGTTTGTGTGTTTGTTTGTTTGTTTGTTTGAGTTGGTGTCTAATGGCACAATCACGGGATATATTGTACCAACCACAGTAAGATATGTTTACACGTCAAGAAGAAGAGAGAAAAGAGAGCGGAACCGAAGACAGGAGCAAGGAGAGAGAGAAGAGATGTCATCCCTGAAACTTCGAGGATGGCATTCCACAGGAGACATCCCATTGATGGGGGGCTTTCACAGCCTGCAGGTGGGAGCAAATAATCTAATTATATACCTCGGGCCCACGTGGGGTCTGAAAAGACTTGAAGTTAGAAATAAACAAACAAATAAATAAGAATAAAAACTAATTGAAAAGAAAATTCAATATAATAAATATACACTAGTATCGCGTGCAACTTTTAAAACTGTGCACTGATCATTCTTACTGTCACTCACAGGCATAGTTTAGAAGTCTAAGGAGATTCCCTCATACAGTTGTAAAGTGAAAGCAGTCTCCTTAATATGAATTACATTTCAGGACAAGTCTTCAATTTAATGATTCATAGTTTCAAAACTGCTAAGATGTGACGAAAATAGTGAGGACCAAAGAGAAAATTAGACAAGACAACAAGGAGAAAGCTCACAGGATGCAAGACACCTAACTGTGGCGAATGATTGTAACTGAATGGAAAACTCAAGAGCAAAAACAGATAAAAAAGCAAATGAACCAAAAACGAAAACAGACAAAAAAATGTAAAGGGAAGGGAAGGAAAAAGAGCAACCAAAACAATAAAGGAAAGTGAGAAACTGATAACAAAGCGCGACCCACAGAAGGTATAACAGTGTCAAAAAAAAAAAAATCATAATGATTGGAGAAATAAGAGTTATTACAAAAACACACACAAACACATACAAACACACACACACACACACACACACATACATACAGAAGAATAAAATAGAAAAAAAAGAAGTAAAGAAAGAGAGAGAGAGAGAGAGAACGAAAGAAAACGAAAAAAAGAAAGTGAAAAATGTAAGGAACGGAAGCAAGATAATAAAAAAGAGAAAAAGAAAGAAAGAAAGAGAATAAGAAAGAAAGAAAGAACACCAAAAAGACACAAAAAAAAAAAAAACACTTCTGTCCTGATTATTCATGATCTAGGACATCGCTTGGGCAAGGCAGAGCTCCAGGATCGGTATCTACTCTGTAATACGAGACGTGCTAATGACACGGAAAATCGGCTTCCAAATCACGTACACAAAACACACAAGGGGAAGTATACGTGTACATTGCGCCAGATCGCTGTGGTTTCACTTCAAAGGATGGTGTATCCACTTTCGATAGATTATACGTTTTGTTTGTTTTTTTTTTGTATCAGCATTCACTATGAAAGGTACAGCAGTAGATGTAATAGTAAGCAAGAGCCGCAGTAGTTGTAGCAATACTACCAGTAGTAATAGTAGTAGTACTACTAGTAGTCGTAGTGGTAGTGACAGTGATAGTAGTGGTGTTGTCAGAATAGCAGTTCCAGAAGTAATAGTCAGTGGTGGTAGGCTACTAATAGAAGTAGTAATAATGGAGTACACTATAGTGGTAATGGTAGTGGCAATAGCAGCAGCTGAAGCAATAACATGACAAGTAGTGGTAGTAGTAACAAAGTAAGAATAACAGTAGTAGGAGTAGGAGTAGTAGTAGTAGTAGTAGTAGTAATAGTAGTAATAGTAGTAGTAGTAGTAGTAGTAGTAGTAGTAGTAGTAGTAGTTGTTGTTGTTGTTGTTGTTGTTGTTGTTGTTGTCATTGGAGCTGTAGCAACAGTAGTAGTAATAGTATTTGTAGTGATAGTAATAGTACCGGTGGCAGTGGTAATAGTCATAGTGTAGTTGTTTTTGTTGTTTTAGTAATAGTAACACTGGACCTACCTGCATACTCGCATGACTGAGTAAATAAGAGAAACTTTCGCCTAGACTGAGACTATAAGTTGGATTGAAAAACGTATGGTTCAAACGGAATTAAAGAATATAACGACAGCCGATAGCATTAATAACGATATCTGTGACTGATTATGCCATTTTCTATTTATAATAAAAACCTCGAACTATTCGTATGTTCAATGGCTTTAAGCATCTAATCTCCTATCATTGTCCTATGGCTAGGTGCTTAATCCTGTGTCCATTACACGCCGCGTGTTCCCCCGGCTGAGACCGTGTTTTCTGCACTCTTAAGGTTCTGTTTACAAATCAGAGAGCGGTTCAACCAGGTCACTCAGTTTGTTTGACCCACTAACTCTCTCCTCACCCCACCTCGAGTTTAACCAGGATCAGCCTGCATTATTGTAAGTGTATGGGAGGCGAAAGGGGGGTGGGGGGGGGGGGAGGGGTGAGGTGATGGGCGGAGTGTAGGTAAGGGCCATTCTGTGATTAATCATGTAGTCATGTAGAAGCCGATGATTAAGAGGGAGGGGGGGGGGGGGGAAGGGAGGGGAGGGGGGTGCCAAAGAAACCGTGTCGGTAGTGACAAATGGGAGAGGGTCAAGAGCTGGAGGAAGGAATGGTCACTAATTCTTCTTTATCCACAGAGAGAGAGAGAGAGAGAGAGGCCATCAATGCATGAGGTCGAGGAGTTATTGGATGGATGGATGGATGGATGGATGGATGGATGGATGGATGGATGGATGGATGGAATGACGATGATGGATGGCTAGACTGACGGACAGACCGAAGGATGGACGGACGATTGGATGGAGGAAAGATGAATGGTGGGATGGAAGGACAGATGGATGGATGGATGGATGGATGGAATGACGATGGATGGATGATTGGATAGACGGAGGAGCGGACCGACGGATGGACGAATGAATGGGTGGAGGGAGGATGAATCAAATAAATGGTGGGATGGAAGGATGGACTGATGGAGGGACGGATGGATGGATGGATGGAAGGATGGATGGATGGATGGATGGATGGATGGAGGGAAGGATGGATGGATGAATGGATGGTTGGTCTCCTGCCGTGTTCCATATATTATCCCATCCGCAGGGGACTCTGTCACTATAATATATCAACATGCCCAAGAAGGGAGCCAGGAGAATGCGGCGCAAGAATGAAAGCAAACTGACAAGAATAAACAATTTACGCTATGAGCCCTTGCTCCTCAGAGATATGTGAACGCCTCTGACCTGAACTTAAGGATCCCAGTGACTGAAAGACTCCCTCCCCTAGCGGAATCTATGAATAAGAAAACTCAGTTGAAGGATAACAAAGAAGTCGGGAAGCCAGATGAAAACGAACGTTCTGTGCCAGTCGAAGTTGTACAAATTCAATGTTGGGTGAAATTGGGTCAGGTCAGGTCATCTGTTCAGCCCAGGTCAGACCAGATCTCACTTTTCTTTTCTTTTCTTTCTTTTTTTTCACGTCTTTAATTGAACTTTCTTCTCTCTATCCTTGCTCCTGTCTTCTCACCCACTTTCTTCCCTCTCTTCTTGTTGACGTGTAAACGTATCCTGCCGTGTTTGACACAGTATAGCCATAATCGTACTGATGTGTCGTTAAACACCAACACAAACAAAGAAACATCAGTGGTGTATAATATCAGATATAAACAGAGTAATAACATAATAACATAGAATACCCAATGTTATGAAATAAATAAGCAATATCTATATCTAAGTGTCCTCGGAGGAGTGAATTTCACAGTCAATAAAGCAATGTCATAGTTGCGACTTCCAGAGACTTCTGATTTGTTTACACTGTTCCATTTGTTTACCCTGTCACATTTCAACTTTTGATTCAGATTGTAGTTCCATTCCGCTACCTTAATTTGCTGAACAAAATCTCGTTTTTATTACATTGTTATTACATTGTTCAAATTTCGAAAATGAAAGTGAGATCGAGATTTCAAATGGCAGATATTCAGCAGCGCGAACTGTCATCAAATAAGGACGTTAGTTCACCGAAACAAGTATTTAGAGAAAGGAAACACTGACGAAGATTATAACAACGATAATACTCGATATTGATTCGTCCACAGGTAAGAGCATAATTAATCATCGCCAAATTCCTAATCGACAGTCATAAAGTCTCTGGTCATCTGCTTACACTAATGAATGGAAAATGGACATTTTCCTATTTCAATATAATGGCGCAAAGTGGTTCTGGAAAACAAAACGACATTTTTTTTTTTTTTTGTTCGATTTCCGGGGTAGCTTGAAAGCAATCAACCTTATTATTATTATTATCATTATTATTATTATTATTATTATTATTATTGCTTCGTCAAACTGAATTCAGAAAATTATCAGTTTGTTCGTTGTTTATTTGCTTTGCAGCACCAAAAGGGTGGTTATCCCAGCGGAAGAGACACACGCGTGCACCAAACGCATAGCACATTAACCTTTGAATAGCAGAGGTTGGCCGTTTTCAATTATCTTTTAAATAGGCTATAAAGAAATCCCTCTTCAGTAATTCCAATGATTATGAGAGGGATGGAAGGGTTGTCTCGAATTACATTAAACTTTGATATGCGAGCTATCTGGTGTAGGACATGCATATAATCATTGATAATAGCCTTTTATATTATTTTTAAGCATTTCAAACATCTTTTTTCACTTTATTCATGAAACTATTTATTCTCAGTGAGTTTGGCCTTAGTGACCTGGCTTTGATACAAATTTATAACATTTGGTAAGGTGGATATAAGAAGCATGAATCTTATCGAAGTATTTTCTTCATGGATCAAAATACTGTCTAGAAGCACATGCCGATAACATGATTCATGCAGGGCGTCAAGTTTGTAGCACATAATTTCATGTATTCAGTTTTTCCTCTTACAAAGCAGTTCCTCTTTCTGTTGTGGCTTGCTAGAGGAAGAATCACGTAAAACGTTAAATACAATCAATCCTCGAAGTTATGTGGAAGAAATATATAGAATTTTGTAGTACGCCCACAGCTGTTTCGTCACTAAGTATACGGCTGAATTGGTGAAGTCGTCACTGCAGTTTCAAAATGCTTCATGTCAATATTCATACAAAGGAAAACCTCCATATAAACTGCACTACGACTGAATGTAGCGCTGTTACAAAGTGAAGATCTGATAAGTAATGAACAGCACTGACCTTTAGAAAAAGAATAGATAAATGTTTGATAGATCAGAATGATGAACTCTGGTCCTCACATTTGCATTGTGGTGGACACACGATACTGACTTGTTAACTGAAGGGTCCAATCGTTAACAAGTTGAAATAATAGAACTGTTGGGTCTCATCCATTATCTGGTCCCTGACATGCAGTTGTTTCAGTTTTGAACGTTTTCTCTCTCCCCCCCCCCCCCCCTCATCATTCTCTCTCTCTCAGTCTATCAACTTGTCTGTCCGTTTGTCTAAATGTCTATCTATCTACCTATTTGTCTGTCTGTCTATCTATCTATCTATCTATCTATCTATCTATCTATCTATCTATCTATCTATCTATCTATC
>JBCAUA010077760.1:0-10844 GCA_038406235.1 Peronia verruculata
CCCTCCCCCCCCCCCCCTCCGCTCTCGTCTTTTATTGCCGATATCTCAATTTCTACTTAAGTCAGAACAAACATTTTTTCACACACACAAAAGGAAATGAATAAATTTTACTGTGATACAAATAACTCTTTATGCTCAAATTTGACGACAGCCTTATTTCATTGTGCGACATCTGAGTTTAATAAAGTTTGATCGATCAGTTCATTATGCAAGCACATGATATTTTGTCACCCAATTTCGATTTTTCAACCTCATCACTGCAGTCATCAGGGTCAATATTGCTCTATTAAAAAAATTGATAATTGAAACATTTCTCTCATCAGATTTTCGGCTCTGCTTTCAGTTAATCCACTCATCATTACCATAAGTTGACTGCGACGCCAGAGGGAATGGGTCTGATTATCTACACAGGACCGGACACGCTGAACACCGCACTTAATATATCCATGCTAAGGTGTTTGACCCTTCGAGCAATTGTCAGTCAATGGATGGCCCAGTCTCTTTTAACCAAGATTTGGCTCCATCTATTTGTTATATGCAGTGGTTGTTTATCACTGTGTCATCGGACACAGGCAAATGTGTATAAAACATTTCTTTCTTACCTCTACTAGCAATGTGTCGAGCCCCAATGCCATTAACAGATTTTGGATGACCATTCTGAAGTGAACAAAAACTCACAAGCACCCAGATTAGCAATACAGTCGCTCACCATGCTCTCTAAAATACGATTTCTATACACCTTTCAGCGTCCTCGGGGATGGTTATCTCGTCGCTAAAATGAACTTCGATGCCCCACAAATACTATAATTTTGTTTTGTCTCTGCTTCTTCAGAGCACAAATGTGGACTATATGCCATAGCAAAGGTCAAGAAGTTCTTGATTTACACAGAAAAAAAGATATAGAGGTCACCTAAAGGCCCTCGACAACGTGGAAGTGGCTCTATGTGAGGCTTTAAAATGGTGGCGACAAGGGGGCAAAATATAGAGACAAGATGATGTGCAGAAAGGCAGTACAAAGCAATAAAAGACACAGATGTCATGGAGAGAGGGATAATAAGTAAAAGGGCCGTGCTGAGTTTAGAAAGCCCAATAAAAAACTCTCCATGCCAATTTTTGTCCTGAAATAGAAATTAAACACGTTTATTTTATTTTATTTATTTTTTTTTTTCCTCAAAACCCTTTTTTTTTTTTTTTTTGGTTTGTTTTTTTTTTTGTTGTTGTTTTTTGTTTTGTAGCTGCTTTTTTTTTTTTTAATCTATTTTTACTTCTAAAAGGATTCTAATTAAATGTGGCGGTATCATGTTCACAACGAGTCCAAAAAAAAAAAAAAAAATACATATGCACCTTCCATTCAGTTTGTATGTTTTTGGAGAAATATAGCAATTTAGTATGCAAAAAAGCACCATATGGTATTAATTTCTGCAAAATTTGCTGTTGCATGCAAAGAACTGATAATAAGCAACATTTTTGACATTATGTAAATCATCATCATCATCATCATATGTTCACCAAGCTTTATTCAGTTCTACTGAAATTTTAGGGAGGATATAGAATTCAAAGTTAGCAATAATTTTAAAGACACAAAAATCCAAGATGACCGCGTTGTTTTTATTTATTTATTTTTTCATTGTTTTCCTTTAATTCAGACATGCTGAAACTGTGAGAAAAGCTTGGAATAGTCTATGTCTGATAAGAATTACTCCCTCCCTCCCCCTCCCACCTCAACATTATTCATTCGGATCTATTCTGATGTTTAAGCTCATATACTTTGATATATATTCTATATCTCCATCACTACTTATTTTACTTTAATTATGGATTTAGAAGTTCGCGTTGATGGTATCTGTGCACAAATTTAATTCACAACAACTGGGGTTACAATGAAAGTATTACAGTTCCACCTCTTCTGAAGACGATGTATATTGGTGAGGATGGTGTTAGTCTATTGCCTATTTGAAGCTTTACAAGAAAATGCCAAAAATGCTAAGAGACTTTTTCAGTGTCAGGCGATTTAAAAAGCTTAATCCATGAGTAGAATAATGGGGTTCTTAACCAGTTTTCGATCGGAGCCTGCTATCCCCACATTTTAGACTGACTTTATTAGATCAAAACTGTTGCCTATTGTTAACTTTATATTATATTAATAAATTGGTAGGTTGGGCCAAATCCCCATTTTGTTTTTTGTTTAAAATATAATGGATAAAATGGCCACGTTTTATATTCCCACACAACAGTGGCCCCTGTCAAAAATTTGGGCTGCTGGTCGTGCACATTGACTTTTGATGGCCCTCCCTGTTTTGTATCTACAGAGTATTTATGGTAAAGCACCATTTAAAGTTGAAGGCTTTAACTGTCCTGTGCATTATAGTGATTAAGCGCATCTGTTTTACCATATATGAAGGGACATAATAAGTGTGCTTGGTTGAAAAGGGATGAGTTAGAGAACTGCGGGAAAAGCTGTTGTCGAAAGTATTGCAAAGTTCACCTAGCTAGAATTCGCAAAGGCAGCACAATCACAGTACCCTGTAGGTCCTGCCTGAAAGGGGTTCAGACCAATATAGAAGTATGTCAGGCATGTAGACGAGATAGAATTCGCCAATAGCATATGGAATTGGCTTGTTTGTTTAACGACACTTCAGCATCCATATAGCACTGGACAAGAAATCCAAAATATAGTTCGATTTGGTATCACTTAGTTTGGTTCGAACACCGATTTAGTGAAATGAATTTTATTATGAATACCTATAAATATGATGAATAGGATGTTTACAAAAATGCATGAAAACACAATGGACGAGCTCATTCCTGAGGCAGTCAAGAAGAGCTTGTCAAAACTCTTAATACCTAAAACAATATACACCTATTCTTCCATCACGTAAAAAGAAATCTTTGGCGAAAAAGCCGCAGAAGAAGAATATGAGCCAGTAGTTCATGTCAAACGCATACGATCTGTGGAGCAGTACCAGGAGGAAGTACTAGATATGTTTGACAAGAAAGAGACTGGCAAACTAGTATTCACTGAAACACTATGGATAATAGGTAAATTCCTGCGAGACTGGCAGATGGATATACATACAAAATAATCCATATAGCTCTGATCCTAGGACCTTTCTTAAAGAAGTGCGTCTTAGAATTGAAGAAGAGCTCGAAGAAGGAGTCAGAGAACTCAGTGATGTCTCAGCTGGCTCTCAAGGTCCAGCTCCGTAAAGCCAGTCCTCATGGAGCTGAAGAGTTCGCAGCCCGTGTCCTGCGTCATAAACATTAGGTCCTCCTTTAAAGAGTGAGATCAATAGGGCATTCAGCTAAGCTTTCCCCAAGATTCAAGAGATTCTTGAGAAGAGGACTTGCGAAATCAGGGTGGATCGTCGATCAGGTAGAAACTCTTTGCTTGGATATCGCCAGATACCAACCTCTAGGAGGTGGCTCCTATATTCCACTTCTAGCAGCTCTGAGGAACAAGACAGCAATCGTAAACGTAAAAAGTAAAGGTAATAGTTGTCGCAGAGACAGCGATCTAATTATCCTACCAGTGCCTTGATTTTTTATATTTTACTGGAATAGACTTTCCAGCATCTATTTCCCAGTTCCTAAAGTACAGAGGCTGAACAATTTAGCCATTAATATATTTCGTCGGTCAAAGGAGTGATCGTTCATTATATCAGCAAACAACTAGAAAACATACTTAGGATTAATCTGATGTTGATTGAAAAAGCAGGGAAATTCCACAACACGTGGATCAAAGACCTCTTTTACGATCAGAGCAAACATCGGGAAAAGAAATAGACGATCACTCCAGCACGGGTACTCCAGGGAGGACCTGTTAGAGGCCCACAAACCAGAATGACATGGGATTGGACAAACTGTTATTAGGGTAGTTTGTTTGTTTGTTTGTTTGTTTGTTTGTTTGTTTGTTTGTCTGTGTTGAGGTTTAAAGGGACATCAGCAGGATAACCGTTCTATTGTGCTTAACAGGGTGGGTGCATTTACACTGTAATAACGGACAACGTGTTATGAGTTATAAAAGGATATCACGATGTGTATCAAAAATTGTAAAACAAAAGCAATAAATCGATGTAAGCAGTTTTGCCACGTCCCGTGGAGATCTTCGTATGCCTGCCAAGATATTTCTTACTGAAGTGATCTTAAAATTTATTATACAGACCAACTTGGCGTACAAAAGCTCAGGGTGGTCTACGGCTTCGTTTAGATAAATTGGTCCTTCACAGAGCTACTCTAGAAGTGGGCTCCTCGAGTGTCTCTGAAGTCGGCAGTCTATTAGTATATCAATTGACAGTGGCAGGCCACACATTGTGTGGGGCACTTTTGTTCTGAGAAGAAAAGAGTGGGTGAAGTGAGAGTGACCCAGACGCACGCGATTGAGGACCACCTGGTCTCGTCTTCCCGGCTGAGCAGACCCTGGCCAAGGTCCAAGGTCTGATTGGATAGAGTAAGGTTTGTTTGCAGTCTGTTGATTTCATCGCTGTTTCAATCTGGATTTGATGTGCTCGTTGATAGTCGGCATAAGATCCAGACGAGGATTTGTTTAATACAAAGTTGACAACAGGCAACAATTCTGATCCTAAAACGTTAACCTGTAAAATGGGTGCTGGAAGCCTCCTTGGCGGGATAGGGGGCTCCCAACAAAAAGTGGTCCAGAACCCCCACTATAGTTACTATCACATGACTTTTTTTTTTTTTTTTAAATGCCAAACTGGCAGCATAGCCTTTTTTCCCCTGGGTGACTCTTTTTCTCTATAAAGGGGTGTTATTTTATCTAAAGGCGTGTTTTTATGCTAAGAATAAAACACTGTTTTGAATCTATGGTTGTGCATTTTTCCTGAGAATCTTTTTCTTTTTCCTCGTACACCCGCCAACTGGAAGGTTTTTAAGTTCATCACTTGATTATCGCCTATGCCGCCCATAGGGAGAAAGATAGAGGGGCATTTTATTTTTTCTCTGAAGATGATAAAGTTCTAACTGTCGTCTATCAAGGTTAGAGAAATTGAATTTTAGCAACGCATTTATAGACAGAAGGTCAGCCGTCTTAATGCGCATGAGCGGAAACGACAATCAGCTGTGTTGACATGGGAAACCGGGTCAGATATGACATATTTTTCATGCAAAGATTTAGATTTAGATCAGATTTAAATAAGTTATTATTATTATAAAGATGTTTCATTTATTAATCTAAACACGACAACATAAACAAAACAAAGCCAAACAAAAAAAAAAACAAAAAAACACCTGCTACTATTAAAAAAAAAAAAACATGATAAAGCTATCACAACGCCGAAAAGCAAGCAGAGGATAAATCTGTAACTTATATCCGTGCTCAATTTTAATACTTCCTCTTTTCATAAACACTTACAAATTACACACCCGGATCAGCTGGATATTTTGACAGACTATAGAGGAAGGAGGCTTGCAGAGGAAGTATGTAATGTTTCCTGCCATCCATCCAAAATGGAATTAGAACATCATTCTTAGGGGAAAAGAGTGCATCCTTCTCATCTAGACCTAACCTTTCTTTTTCTTCATTAAATTTGGTCAATCGTTTCACCTATTTCAGGATTAAATGGGGGATGTCATATGTGGAGAGTCTCATGGCCGCGTCTTCATGGTCGTCTTCTCTTACAACGCAGGCCACTCTGTTGCTATCCATTCTTGAAATGAATATCAATATATTTCCACAATGGCTGGGTAATGAATAATGTGTGCTTTTCAAGGCTGCATGTGGAAATATTTGGTTTATATTAGTTATTTCACTGCGAGCGCTGAGAAAAAGACTTCAGCGGGAAAGGGTTAAACACATTGTCTTCTAAATTACGAGTCTTGCTCGGTGTATCTTGTCCATTTTTACCATTTGCTCAACAACGAACGCAGTTATGGTATTTGTCCAAGATACTGGGAATAAGGAATAGTTTACTGAATGATATTATTCTACAGTTATGGGCGACGAAAGGTTTTAAGGAAGTCGCAACAGCTAATTGAACGGAAAAGGTATAAATTTCTTCTTATAACATCGATGTAACAACAGATCCAGAATTAAAAAGTGCCTAAATAAATGCTGAAATACAGATGCTAATTAAGATCGCTTTAATAAGGTTATGACAAAGTCGGAGATAACATTTTTTTTTTTTTTAAACGTAGAAAGAAGCAAACAAGCAAATAAAAAACGAAAGTGCTAGAGAAAGAGAGAGAGAGAGAGAGAAATAAACAGAAATATCACCAGTCAATTCATGAAGTCGATTGTAGAGTATGACATAATGCACACTGTAGGGCCGATCAAAGATAACCTCAAATATGGGATTTTCATCACCATCGTTAGTATGAGCACATGGAGTTGCCTCAAAGATTTGCCCTCTATTGCCGTCAACCGCAAATTTTCCTTTGGAGCGTTCCTTGTCATATTTATAGACCGTTGACAAAGTGGCCTTTTGCTTCAGGGCCACATTCCTTCCTGTCAAAGATCATTGCATTTTGACTCTATATAACACCAAAAACCAAACGAAAACAAATCGAGATTTTTTAGGATCAGTTATGCTCAAGATTATTGCCATCAACTTGTCTTAAAACCCGTTATAGCCTTTGGTGAGTTTAAATAGATTGACTGACAGATGGATGGGTGGGTCGATAGATGGATGAATAGATGGTTGGCTAGATGGATGGGTGGAATGAGGGATGAATAAACAGATCAATTGATGAATAGACAATATCTGAATTGATGGATGGAAAGATGGATGGATGGGTGGATGGATGGATGGATGGATGGAGGAATAAGCAGATGGATGTTTGGATGGATGAACAGATGGATGGATGAATAGGTGGGTGGATGGATGGATGGATGGATCGATAAACTGATAATAGATGAACAGATACATGGATAGTGAACGACTAGATTGATGATGGTATGGTTGGATAGATGGATAGATGTGGAATAGAAGAATGGATTTATTGATAATGGCAGTTTGCATTTATGCATGGAACCATAGCTAGATGGAAGGTTGTATCGGTCTTAATCTAGATGGATGAATACCTCCGCTTATATGTAATGAACAAAGCGAGCCTACGCCAGCTCCCAGAACATACAGGGAATCGATCAGAGGATTGTTGGAGCAGTGTATGTCCATGGTATTGACCCTGACATCAAATGTCTGTCGATCCTCACATATCCCCTTGGTACCAAAGTCCAAAGAAATATTATGCAACAGTTCTGTAAATTAGAAAACAATATTAGTCCACTTAAATCTTCTTGTGGGCTGTTTTATGAGAAGACAATATATATATATATATCGTAACGAATCATGATCGTGCATATTGGGCCCATACGAGTGTGTGTTGTGCATAGTGGTGGTTCGAGAGATGTCGTGTGCATATTAGGCCCGTGCGAGTGTGTGTCATGTGTCGCATTGGTCCTAGATATGCGTGTGTTCTAGAAAGTCTAGATGGCTTTGGTCAGACCTTGTGTGTGTATAAAGTATGTCACGTGTGCGCATAGATCTAGCAGCTGTAATCTGGTAAGATCGAGGACCAGTGGGTTCGAGACGGTTCGAAAGAGAGAGGTTTCGAGACGGACTGGAGTATCTATAATATATAAAGACCCAGCGGGAGAGCGAGATGAGAAGAGCAAGAAGTGAAATTCAGTGAGTTCAGTGTGCATCGGAGTTAGACAGTTGCCCTGACGTTTGCATTTCTAGTAAACACCTGCAATAAATTCTGCATCATTTCGACGTGGAGCATTCGCAGTCTCTCGACCAAGCAAGGCAAGATAAAATATCAAATGCTTTTTACATAAGAATTTGGCTTAGGTCATTGATTGACACACCAAGCTGGGTAGGAATGGACTAGTTTATGCCTATGCCATTAGCCGGTACTGTTTATTTCCCCTTTAGGGTGTCAGTCTTACACTCCAAAATACTATCTGTGTCCGATGGACTCGGTCGGAATCTCTTAGTTTAGTCACATGATCGGGTTGTAAACAATGGCGGAACCAGCCTATGTTTCCATACACTCTGAGCCGCTTCTTTTAACTGGTTTCAATTTCACAAGAATATTGGAGTACACTGAAAATCTTAATGACACTCACGGGATAGAAAACAGCCTCAACGAGACCGTAATTAAGGGTCACAAGCTCTTCTTAATCTGTGTGACCAACATCGCCTTCAGTCGACCTGCTAACGATGTTTTCCTCATCAGGGCGAGAGTGAAGGCAGAGATGAGAAAGGCAGTGAATTATCAGATGACATACCGCATGATACATGAAGGCGAAGTAAGATACAGTCGACTAGATCTAGCTCTAGATCTACTAGACATCTTGATTCGATGTTAGATCTATAAGATCGATGCATCATCCCTAGTAACTAGCTCTAGATCTAGTCGAGATCTAGATTTATCGCTATCACTCAGCAGTAACGCTGTAGGCTAGGCATCTAGATCCAGTCTAGGCACAGGCAGACCACTGTGAGTGTGACAAGTCAAACAGATTTAGACTTTAAATTCGGTCGATAGAGAAAAATGAGTTTTAGAGAAAAATGGGTTTTTAGTTTGAAAAAAATGGCAAATTTGAATTTTCGCTATATGGAATTTTCAAAAATTTATACAAACTTTTTTATCACATGGGAAGGGCTGAAAATATGTAACTTTTTAGATATTATATTAAATATATGTTCACCAAGTTTTATCAAGTTTTGTTGAAATTTAGCGGACTAGATAGATTTTAAAATCAGTCAATTTAGGGACGCCAAAATGTATTTGTACTTGAGGGCTTCTAATTAGTTTTTCCTTGAGCAGAGACGTTGACTTACATACCAGATGCAGATGCACTAACTGAAGGACACAAATGCCATCTTTCAACAAGAATATCAATTTAATATGACAATCTGTACAGAGAAGCTCAAATTAGTGACTTCTATCAGTCATTCATCCTTCTCTCTCTCTCTCTCTCTCTCTCTCTCTCTCTCTCTCTCTCTCTCTCTCTCTCTCTCTCTCTCTCTCTCTTCCTTACTCAGTTTCTCTCTTTCTTCGTTTTCTAGCGAAATTTCTCAATAAGCAATTGGTTGTAAACAGAAACTAATTTTATTCAAGTATGACAAAGGTAAGAATTGTCATAATATTTAGATCTGTATAGAAATGGAAAAACTGTACCGTACTCATCATTGTAGTATTATATATATATATAGCTAAATTAACTTTTACAACTTCAAGCTGGAAACAGAAAAGTATTTGAATATAATATCTATAACCAAAAAGAAATAATAATGATTTCAGTACTTTCAGATCAGAATCATTGTGCAAATATACTTAAATTAAATTTCACAAATTTGAGATGGTAATACAAAAATATATTAGGCTAATCATTATAATAATATATTTCAATTAGATTTCACAAATTTTAGATACACCTAAAAAATATATTGATTATTATATTAATACGACTAAGTAATATTTCACAACTTTTAGATGTAAGAAGAAAAGTATGTTCATTATTTTCAGGATATATAAGTAAGTTAACTTATAGATAAAAATACAAGAATATACGTTGATTGTCATTGTTAGGAAACTAGAATTGTTTTGCTCACCTATTCCAGGTCGAAAGAACAATTCTGTCAGTTGATTCCACATAGAAATAGCATTTTAAGACTGTCAACAACTCTGACAACAACTTAATATCAGGATGATGATATCTAAAATCACAAATATAGGATCCCACAATCCACAATGAAATCGGATGTCATTATTGAAAATTGTTCGTAGGCAAAAGAAGAAGAAGAAGAAGAAGTAGAAATTTCTTGCTATTTCTTGAGTGTTGTGGAATGTTAATGATTTTCTTTAATCTTCATTCTTATCAAAGCTATGACATATTGCACGCTGGGCGAGAGAGGATTTAAATGGATACCCGGCTAGGAGAATGATTATTGTTATCAGATTAGTCATGATTTAAACACCTAACAACAACTGCCTCGTATAATTTATCAAGAATGTGAAAAAGTGACTTATTTTATGTATCAGACGTGTTTCTGTTGAGTTTGTCGGGCTAATAATAGAATTACAGCACTGACTTACAACCTGTTTTGCAGCACACACAATGCACGTGACGCAACAAATAAACTGAGATTCCATTTCAAGTGAGATGTGCATTCACGAGTCTTCGCATGCTCGCGCCTGGCAGTGGGAATCCCATTCTTATGTCGACAGACAAATCATGGTCTCTTACCACTGTTCTATGGCTACGACAACTGGCAGTGGGGCTGAGAGAGAACAGTAACTCCAGTTTGAACCCCCAAAAAATGTGCAATTTTATTATTATTAGTATCATTTTTTAACATTATTGCTTATTCCCGAGAATTTCAAATAAAACCTTCCCTGTATTAAAAGACAACCTTCTACACCATTTATTTTCTCAAAAAGAAAAATCAATAAATAATCAATTTAATGAGTAATAATAACATGAAGTATATAATAAATAAGAAAACAGATATTTGAATATATAAATGAATTAAAAAATTCATAAATGAATAGACAAATAAACACATAAAAATAAAGAAATATATAAATGAAATAAATACATAATAAAATATAATAAATAAATAGTTACACAAATAAACAATGTGTATGTCAATAAATGAATAAATAAATAGATAAAAGATACATAAATAAAGAAATACATATAAATAAATAAAGTGCATTTTCTTTATTACATATCAAATGAAAAGACCTCAGATCTAAATCGCCATTATTTCAGAAAAGCGGACTTAATTTTATAAAAGGTTGTGTGTGTATGTGTGTGTGTGTGTGTGTGTGTGTGTGTGTGTGTGTGTGTGTGTGTGTGTGTGTGTGTGTGTGTG